>JARSSU010013883.1:0-26761 GCA_029619165.1 Eurosta solidaginis | reverse complement strand
GAATTATTCAAGATTCACGTTCAACAAGTAGAAATAGTTTTAGAAGTCCGTTAGATATCGTTCGAAATCTCGTGATAATCCAACTGGTTATGTAGATATCATTACAAATTCGGAAATATAGCTAGGAGATGTGAGGAACTATGTGCGTTTGTAAAAATAGTAATCCAACAATAAAATGTTGTTGCAGCGACAAATAACGGGAATTTCAGAAATATCAACTCTCGCTTATTTATATTTGACAAAGAAAACAGTTAAAATTTTTGATTGATAGTGGGGCAGAAATTTCTGTGCTTCCAGCTTCGAAATTCTCGTGTACAAAAAAATCATCAGATATTATTTTAACAGCAGCCAATGGTTCAACGATTTTTACATATGGAAAAAAACTTGTAAATGTTAATTTAGGTTTAAGAGCGGGAATTTCCTTTTGTGTTTTTGATAGCTGATATAGCAAAGCCGATTATAGGTGCAGATTTTTTATGCAAATATGGACTACTTATTGATATTAAAACAAATGTTTAATAGATCCATTAACAAATTTATCAGTTAACACAATTTCGTACTATTGTAACATCTCTCTTCCAAAAATGTTTTCAGTAGAAAATCAATACACAAAATTGTTGAAAGAATTTCCTTCTCTTATAGAAGAGCCAAACTATTCAAAACCAGTTAAACACGCCACAGTTCATAGACTTGTTACAGAAGGCAATCTTCCTTTCTCAAAGCCCAGACGTCTAGACCCAATCAAATTTAAGGTAGCTAAAGCTGAATTTGATTTTCTTGTAAAAACTGGAATTTGTAGATCATCAAATTCTTCTGTAGCTTCACCACTTCATTTAGTACCAAAAAAGGAAAGTAATGATTGGCGTCCCTGTGGTGATTTTAGACGACTTAATACTGTTACTGTTCCTGACCGCTATCCTTTACCACATATTCAGGATTTTAATATTAATCTAAGAAATAAAAAGATATTTTCAAAATTAGATCTTGTTAGAGCGTATCATCTTTTTCATGGCAGAAAATACAAATCGGAGCGCTTGCCAGACACGCGAGCGACCCCGACGACTACAGAAAAATTTTCGTCTAATTGAAAAATCTTATTCGAAAATTTTGGATGTGACTTTGTCCCGGGAGTTGAACCCAGGCATACGGTGTGATAGGCGGAGCACGTTCCCATCACACCACGGAGGCGCCTGCTGTAGCTCACACCACTTCATTTATTACCCACGACCCACACGAGAGTAATGATTGGCGTCCCGGTGGTAATTTTAGACGACTTAATACTATTACTGTCCCTGACCGCTATCCAATTTCCCACATATTCAGGACCTTTTTAATATTAATCTAAGAAATAAAAAGGTATTTTCAAAATTAGATCTTGTAAGAGGTATCACCAAATTACAATGGCAGAAAGAAGATATTTAAAACGGCGGATTAATACTACTTTTGGCATGTTTGAGTTCATTCGAATGCCCTTCGGTTTGAGGAAAACTCATGCACAAAACTTTTTCAAAGATTTCATCAAATGAGTTGTAAATGAATTAGATTTGGTTACGCGTACATTGAGATCTTTTAAGGTGCTAGTAAGAGTGAACTCTTTTTTGAGGCAACATATAAAGATCTCCGTATACTTTTTGAACGTTTGTCTGAATAATGGTTGAATGTTTAAACAAATAATTGCATTTTTTGGTGTTACTAGAATTATTTTCTAGGACATACTATTTTCTGAAATTAGGAATACGCAATCGCGAAAATAGAAATAAAAGCTATTTCGAGATTTTGAACTACAAAATCCATTAAACAAACTCAAAAGTTTATTGGATTTCATGGGTTAAACTATTACCATAGATATATTTCACAATTAGCCGAAATGTTTAATGGAATGTTATATATGATTAATTAATAAGGCAAGAAAAAAAAAGAGACAAAAACTCTAGTTTGGGAATGATAAATCTATTAAAACGTAAGATCGCGGTTTGCTGAATGCGAGCTCTAAGGCCTAACAATAATTTTTATCATTTATTATGGTTATGATAATTTTTTTCATTAATTGAAAAACATTTTTGAAATTAGAATAGAAGAAAGAAAAACACTTTAGACAACTGCCAAAGTCTCGTTGTACTCACGATCCATTTCGGCGACTGCTAAATGCCTTCATCGGCAACGTTTAGGCGCCGCTGCGATAAACCATTCAAGCACACACAGCGGTTTTTTGTTGTTTCATTATTCCTACTTCAATTATGGTTCTTGCCAATTGACAAAACAAAAATTTCTATAAACGCTTTGATGCATTAAAGACAACTTTGTGCATCAAGGTCTTGTTTAAATCATTTTAGCCAAAGATGCAAATGAATTTAACTGTAGAGGCATCCCATACGGCCAGTTGGGTGGTGTTTTACAACAAAATTTTAACAATTAAGTCTGAAGCCTTCTCGCCATTCTATTCGAAGAAACTTCTCAGCTGAAATCGAATATAGTTCTGCTTTTTGATCGAGAGCTATTAGGCAATTTATCTAATATTAAAACATTTTGATACCTATTAGAGGAGAGAGAAATCACTGTGTTTACTGATCATAAGGCCCTTAGGTTTTCGCTCCTAAATTCAAAAAAACTGAACGTAGTCACGCCAAACAGACATGCTTGGAATTTATTGCACAATTTAAAAGTTATATTCAGCATATTACTAGACAATAAAATGTGGTAGCCGATATGATCTAGGGCATTTGAAATAGAAAGCCAATTCAAATTTCAGACTTTAATTTTAAAATTTTTAGAAAAGGAACAGCAACAAGATGAGAACCTAAACAATCTTTGTATTCTCAACCATCATTCAAAATTTAAAATTATTAAAAATTCCTGTTTAAATTTAAATATATGGTTGTGAATCATCCAGAGATTGCGCCTAGACCGTTCGTTTCCACATAAATTGACGCAAAACAGTATTTGATAATTACATGGGGGATAGTTGCAGTCCGGTATAAAGCTACACGCGTCTAATTATAAAAAAATATTTTTTGGCCAAACATGAATACAAGAAATTAATAGATGGTTCAAAATAAATGTCATTGGTGTCAAAAATCTAAAGTTTATCGACATACGAAGTCACCCAGTAGTTAAAATTCAAATTATCCGAAACAAAAGAATTTCGAAACATGTTCATTCTAGATATTGTCAGACCTTTACCTAGTTCAAAGGGACCATCGCTATATTTTGACTATTGTCGTCTAGGTTCACACGTTGGCCCAGAAGCATACGGATTAAGGGAAAAATTTCTGCAGAAACAATAGCAAAATAAACTTTCTACGTTGAATATATTTCTCGGTTTGGTGTACCTCTAGGAAATAAATAATGATCAGGGTGTTCCAATTTAATTCAAAATTGTTTACAGAATTAACAATAAGGTATTTAGGCAGTCATCAAACCAACTAAACGTCCGCTTATCATCCTCACGCATAATGGACATGTGTCTAGAAGCGATTTCATAGGCAATTGTTGAAATCTTCTTGAATGGCTACAAATGGAATCAGAGATTGGTATGGAGAAGCTACCTCTAATACTGTTAGGCTTGCGGATCAAAATTTAAAGAAGAATATGTTCGGCTTTACACCGGCTTGAAATGGTTTTATTGGAACAAAAATTTACACGGATTACCCGGAGAACTTATTGTGCCAACATCTGAAAATTTCATCGTCCCCCAAAAGAAATTTTGGGTAAATTATGTGAAAAAATTTAGAAATGTCATTTCGAGTTTAAATCATCATACACTCCTAATGTTGGTTTCTTATGTTGCCGAAAAAAGAATTACAAACATGTAAATTACTTGTTTTTTATGCAAAAACAAAAAAACAAGTAAGAACTGGACTGTCGTCGGCTGTGCCGAAGACTTCATACCTTTCATGAATGGGGCTGAACAATAATCTTATCCCGTTCGTAATCTCCGAATAATCGGATGTATAAGATAAGAAATATATAGTGAACAGATCTGCATACCTTAACGATTTTAAGATAAATATAAAATAAAAAACAGGTAGGTACTTTGTGTGAGGATGCAAAGTTTCTGGTTTTTTGTGGTCTGCGTGTAAAAACTATGACTGCGAATCACGTATTTCGACAATATATGACGTAAACGTAACTATTTGATGAAATTTGATGAATTTTGAAGCTTCTATCCGTAAAAAGGGGGCAAAAATTGAGTTTATATGGGGTATATAATATATATACCACCGATCTCTATGATTTTTTCAGACAACAATATATGCTATATACTTAAGCATTTGGTGGAATTTGAAGCTTCTAGCTGTTAAAACAGGGCAGAAATTGCGCAAAGTTTCTTATCTGAACAATCGGTTGTATGAGATATATACTATATATACAACCGATCTCTATGATTTTTTCAGACAACAATATATGCTATATACTTAAGCATTGGGGAAATTTGAAGCTTCTAGCTGTTAAAATGGGGTAGAAATTGCGAAAAGTTTCTTATCTGAACAATCGGTTGTATGAGATATATACTATATATACAACCGATCTCTATGATTTTCTCAGACAACAATATATGCTATATACGTAAGTATTCGGTGAAATTTGAAGCTTCTAGCTGTTAAAATGGGGCTAAAATTTGCGAAAATATATATATATATATATACTATATATATATACTATATATACCACCATATATATACTATATATACCACCGATCTTTATGATTTTTTCAGACAACAATATATGCTATATACCTAAGCATTCGTTGAAATTTGAAGCCTCTAGATCTTAAAATGGGGCAGTAATTACGAAAAGTTCCTTATCTGAACAATCGGTTGTGGGGGATATATACTATATATACGACCGATCTCATAAATTTTTTCAGGCAACAATATGTGCAATATACGAAAGTATATGGTGAAGTTTGAAGCTTCAATCTGTTAAATTGGGTAAGATATTACAAAAATCCTCTTTTTCTGAAAAATCGGTTGTATGGAGGATATATGCTATAGTGGTCCGATCCGGTCGGTTCCGACAAATGTCTAGTCGGACACCCAAATACACCCGCTCACCAAATTTTATCAAGATATCTCAAAAAT
This sequence comes from Eurosta solidaginis, assembly GCA_029619165.1. Classification (NCBI taxonomy): domain Eukaryota; kingdom Metazoa; phylum Arthropoda; class Insecta; order Diptera; family Tephritidae; genus Eurosta; species Eurosta solidaginis. The sequence goes on along the minus strand of JARSSU010013883.1, from coordinate 21,680 downwards.
TGAGGGACTAGTTTGCATACAAACAGACAGACGGACAGACGGACATGGCTAAATCAACTCAGCTCTTCAACCTGATTATTTCGGTATACTTAATGGTGGGTCTATCTATTTTCCTTTAAGGACTTACAATTTTCGGTTTCGTGACGAAATTAATATACCATTTCATTTTCATGAAAGTATAAAAAATGTCTATCCGATTTCCATAGCGCTGGAATATATGGCTGTGTGGTTTAGGGACTACATCTACGCCGTTCCAACTCAAAGGAGAACGGCGGGATGTCGGTGACCAAGAAATGCCGATCCCCCCCTAAGCGTGGGTGTTATGCTGACTATGCCCATTGGATGATTTGCAGCCAGGGGTATATTCTGTTGTTTTCCAAGGGAGCCATCCCGCTAATGGGTCGCCTCGGGAAGTAACGATGACCTTACCACAATAAGGGGCGCTGCTGTTGCGGTCGGGTATTTCCTCATATTTAAAATCAGATCGTTGAGCTCGTCTTGTCAGGTAGATGGAAGAGGGGGAACGGGGGGCAAGATAAGGAAGACAAACGCGTCATAAGCAATGCGACGGACTCGGGGACAGGAAGTAGTGGAGATTCAATGAGCTCCGTGATGGAACGGAAGTTAAATACGAACGGGGAAGAAGAGTGGAGAAGAGGACGAAGCAGAAGAATTGGGAGAGCTCTCTCGCAGTACCATGCAGCAATAAAAATTGTCCAAAGCTTGGGACCAGGGGTCGATACAGTAGACCTCGAGAGCGAGCGCTTGGAATGAGCCCGTGAGATGATAGCAGTAGGTACGAGACAGATCAAGAGTTTTGCAGCGAGAAAACCTCGGTACCGCAACTGGTACGAGGTGGAAGGGGGTGATGCCAAAAGTCAAAGTATGGAAAACTGCAGACGCGTCAATTTTTACATTGACAGGCAAGCGGCAAATAAGGCAATAATCTCTCAAGCGAAACGTGTAATATTGTGTTAGAGTGTAAACAGTCTCTGGAAAGAATCAGATTAGGAAGAAATATAGCTATGTATTGAGTCCGGAAACAGATGGAATTGAAAACGCAGATGAGCTGGCTAAAAAACACATCCTTCCAAGCCTATACCGTAGACTGGGAATAAGCTGTATCTCCCCAAAAAATATTTCATACGTTCATTGGTACCATAGAAAGATCGATCCAAGCAACCTTTCAAGACCGAGCCAATATAATAACAAATCAAAGTGATTTCTATCGCTCTGATCAGAGCTGGAAAAAGCTACTTTAACTGAAACCGGAAGCAACAGATGCTGCAAAATATAACAAAGCAAGCTAACATGGGTTCGGCAAGAACAACACACTAACTAGGAGCCTCCTGGTGAGCAGTGTTTTCTCTTAACTTGTAGGGGTTTTCGCACTGAACGTGGTTATTTTAGACGACGATATATGTTGAATAGGACCGGAAATCGCATACGGGATAATTGTATCTTCTTCAACTAGATGAACGCTACGCGGAAGAGGAGACCTGTGTGAATAGAAATCAGGGATCAGATACTGTTTACTAATAAGAACCAAAGTTCAGTGTGTTATTATTGTCCTCTCCTTTTCCAAGAGATTTTAGTAACTGGGATAAAGAAAGACAATATCCAAGATCGAGAGAAGAGTGGAAGAGGCCTTTAGCCAGCTAGCTACTCATGTAAAGGATAATCAGCTTAAATACGGGGCTTGAATCCGTACTTATACATATATGGCCAGCCTTAAACAATCATACAATATTAAAAACTGGGAAAAAGTACAGTGAGCAGTATGCATATGCAAAACTGCAACCGGCGACAGTTTGAATTTCTCTGATTAAAGAGCACACGCAACTCAGCGTCTACTGGAGTAGAACTATACCGTTATTTATAACCTTGAATATTTGAGGAAATCACTTTTGGTCCGCGACACTTCACCGCTAGCGAAGACTGTCTGCATGGATGGGGTGGTTCTTGCATTTTTAATATATGGCCACTGGTCTTGGCCTTCTTGCTGGAGTATCCTTCACGAATAAAAGCTTAACGTCTTGATTCGACACTATTATGTTGCCGCTTTAGCAGATGCTTTTAGCACCGCCGATCAGAGCCCTTAACTTCTGTTCGGAAAGGTAGTTTCGTCGCCAACTGTATAATTTTTGGTATGAGGAAAAACGATGCTAAACGTCGCAAATATGTCAATCCTTTTGTCCGCAAGGGGAGTTTTTGAGGTGTTTAAAAAAGGGCGAAGTGATTGAAATGAAAACAATAGCCCTGCACAAGGTGATAACTGACTGATGAAGAAATTATTATTTGAGATTTGAAGTTGAAACAGTAAGTCTATTAAAACCAAACAATACGCTTACCTAAACAGAATTGAGGGAATAAAATGGCAAGAGAGTTGTTTCCTCAAATTACAACAGTGTCTCTAATGATTATTATTTGTCGTACAGTTCTTGTACACTCTATGTAAGTACTAAAGCTAAATAAAAGCTTTTAAAATTGGTATGTTAGTTATGTATTAAATCTTTAATTCAAAAAAGTGATAAAATTTTGAAACCTTCTTCCTTTTAAATACAGTCACAAAATCGAATAAATTCTAATGTTCACATATGGGGTTATCCTACCTTCATTAAGTAGAGTCAGGCGGGACCCTTGAATAAGCTTTTGCGAAAACATTGAAGGGTGTAGTCGATCCGCAAGGGACATTCAGTCTACGTAAGGTCTCATTAACCGGCCAGTTCAATCTTAACTAACCGCGCATTTCTAACCTTCGCATTCTTTCCAATGTATGCTGTAGTAAACGTCGCAAAGCATCGCGTGCATCCCATTTGTTTTGGGGCGCTTAACGAGCAAGTAAGTAAACTTTATTCTGCTCCCCCGTGGTCTCTAATTTTGCTTTCCTTTTTCCACCATCATTCCATTTTGATAGTTTTCTCCAAATAACTCAATTATCAAATGTTTCAACATAATAAAGACTTGAAGTTTTAAAGCTCTAATTCCATTTGTATGACGCTGCAAAATTTAGTTATAAAATGGTTTCATTAAACATTAAAAATATATAAACCGAATTGACAAAAAAAAGGTTACATCACTGTGAAGATTAAATATGTATGTAGGTAATAAAAGTAAAGACAGTTTTATAGCGCAGGACATTACAATGCGATAGCTGAACTGCAGGCAATGCGAGTTGTAAACAGCCAAGGAGCTTAATAATTCAAACGGTCAAATGGTGTCACCTAAAGTTATTGTGCTAAAAGTTGCGAACACATTTTTAAACTTCGATTGCTTGTGCAGAGAAATTGAAATGTTATAAATACATACGTACACACATAAGCATGCACACGCAATAGCTATATATACATATTGTAACGAATATTAGCAACACTAAGGGATACTATCATCTCTAAGCCGATGTTAAGCAGTGAATTGTATGCACATCAATAATTCAATCATTATGTCTACACATATGTACGAACACGCAGCGGAGAAGCAACGCACAAACACATGCAGATATCTTATCTGAGATGCTCCCAAAAATGCAATTATAATTGTGGGAGTGTCGCTCACAAATACACGCGCATATGAGAAGCTATACACGTGCATCTGTAGTTATAATTTTATAGCAGTAACTAAGTACATTCTGGAGGCGCCTAGAAGATGCAACGAGGAAATCACAGAGTACAAAAGGCAGCAAGAGTAGAGGCGCGACAATCAGTTTGGTTATTGTGAAGTACTTTAATAAAGGCCATTTTTTGCATTATTCAATATTGGAGTTATTTATTCAACAGTTTAGCGATTCGAACGTTGGCAGAGAATTGGGAATAAGTGGAATTGCAGTAAATTCGTTACAATTGGTGTCAGAAGAGGAATTGTTGAATAAATTCCGAAGATTGCGAATACAACTTGGACATGGCAAAGTTGAGTGAATTGAGAATCCAGCAACTGAAGAAGGAGTTGGAGAGCCGTGGATTGAATACAACCGGAAATAAGATCGAACTTCAAGCACGGCTACGAGAGGTAATGGAGTTGGAAGGAATTGATGTGAACGAGTATGTATTTTATCCTGATATGGAAGAGCCAGCGACTAAATTGGAGGAGAAGATAGAGACTCCTAATCCATTGGCGAGTGTAGACACTAACGCGATACTAGCAGTGCTGAAGAAAATGTCGTCACAAATATCAACCATATGTCAACACAGCTCGAAGTACAAAAGACAGATATAACATCTCAACTGGCATCGCAAGAGACACGCATAGCATCTAAGATGTAATCACAAGAAGCGCGTATTTCAGAAATGTCGAGACAGATTACATCCAAGATGGAAGCACAAGAGGAGCGCTTATCATTGCAGGTGGCACAAATGTCTTCGCAGTTAGAAGTCACAGGAAGCAAGGATAAAATCAAAGCTGGAATCACAGGATACAAAAATTGTACAGCTCGAGGACAAAATTGATGCCGAGATAGAAGCTTTGAGAGGTCGTATACGGGAGTTGACATAAATCGCCCTGCAGTTTCAGCGAGTAATCCAAAGGTAAAGACCCCATCCTTTGACGGTTCTGTTCCTTTCTAGGTCTTTAAATTACAATTTGAGAAGACGTCAGCAGTGAACAACTGGAATGCGGATGATAAAGTTACTGCATTGCTCGTGGCATTGAAAGGGCCTGCAGCTGAAATCTTACAAACTATTCCAGAGTACGAATGGAACAACTATGAAACATTGATGAGCGCTCTAGAGAGACGATACGGAAGCGAACACAGGAAACAGAGATACCAAATTGAGTTGCAAAACCGTTACCAAAAAGCTAATGAGACTTTGCAAGAGTTTGCTTCGGATGTTGAAAGATTGGCTCATCTCGCAAATGCAGACGCTCCTGTGAAATGCACTGAAAGGGTAAAAATCCAGAGCTTTATTAATGGAATACGGGATGCCGAAACGAAGCGAGCGACATATGCAAATCTGAAACCTACATTCGCAGAAACGGTATCGCATGCTCTGATTCAGGAAACAGCATCGCTTCTGTGTAAGCCAGCGTTCAAAGCACGCCATGTGGAGGTAGAAAGGCCAGAGTGGGTAGACGCAATTTTAGTAGCTTTAAAAGGAACACAACAGAAGAATAATGGTGCAATCAAATGTTTGAAGTGCGGAAACCCATGTCACATTGTTCGTCATTGCAGCACCGGTCCTGGTAGTTCCAACTTGGGTGGCCGTAAACGCAAAGCTGGAGGAGATAAGCAAGAGCGATTCAGATGTAAAGATCGAAAACTTGCCCCAGCTATTGAATGTCCTGTGATATCTGTGTCGCACATTGGAAGGAAATCAAGCAGTCTTACCGTCAGAGGGAATGTGGATGACAAGGATCGTGTACTGACTGTAGATACGGGCGCAACTCATTCCTTCATTCGATCTGATTTAGTCAACCGGAGAGTAAAACCCGTACGGTCACAGGCGAGTATAACCAAGTCCAGGGAGAAGTGACATGTGTAGTTAATTGGGAAGGTCATGGTTCTACACAAATTCATTGTGGCTGAGATTGTTGATGAAGTCATATTGGGAGTGGACTTCTTAGTTGACCATGACATCAAGATCGATATGCAGAGAAGGGTTATGCGTTATGAGAACCAGGATGTACCACTTAACTTTAGTTTGAAGAAAGGGTTCAGCAGTAATCGAGTACTGGTGGAGAAGACTCGACAAAAACCACGAAAGTCAAAGGTAAAGGTTGATGGATCGAATGGGCCAAATAAATCAAAACCAAAGGTACCTGCGAGAAAAACACTGCCATTGACAAACCCTAATGGACGCACTAAAACGACTGAAAGAATTTTCCAGAAAGAATGCAAGGGTGGTTTCAAGCCAGCGCGCACTACTCTTGTGAAACTTCAAGACGATACTGATGATGCAAAGTCAATCCGTCAAGACCAAGCTATGCGAAATAGTTCTTCATTGACCAAACAACAGAGTGCGAGGAAACGATCTAGGATAATGAGTAGTAAGATGAAACACAGGTACGATGAGAACAATAATTCGGAAGGTTTCTTGGAGGGAGATTTGGTAATGTTATACAACCCTCATCGGCGGAAAGGTGTTCCATCCAAATTTCGGTGCAGTTGGGAAGGCCCGTACAAAGTTGTGAAGAAGATAAGTGATACCATCTGCCGCATACAAACCATTGAGATACCACGAAGTAGTATGGAGATGCTAGCGGCGTTTAGATCGAAAGATTTGTCTAATCGGGACGATCAGACTTAGGTGGAGGGCAGTGTAACGAATATTAGGAACACTAAGGGATACTATCATCTCTAATCCAATGCTAAGCATTGACTTGTATGCACATCAATAATTCAATCATTATGTCTCCACATATGTACGTACACGCAGCGGAGAAGCAACGCACAAACACATGCAGATATCTTATCTGAGATGCTCCCAAAAGTATACAATTATAATTGGGGAAGTGTCGCTCACAAATACACAAGCATATGAGAAGCTATACACGTGCATCTGTAGTTATAATTTTATAGCAGTAACTAAGTAAATTCTGGAAGCGCCTAGAAGATGCAATGAGGAAATCACAGATTATAAGAGGCAGCAACAGTAAAGGCGCGACAATCAGTTTGGCTTAAGCAAGCTATTGGTTGCAATATATAAGTGTTATTGTGAACTACTTTAATAAAGGCCATTTTTGCATTATTCAATATTGAACTTATTTATTCAACAGTTTAGCGATTCGAACGTTAGCAGAGAATTTGGAATAAGCGGAATTGCAGTAAATTCGTTACAATTTATTAAGGTGAGCCGCAAACAACATTTTTTCCATTTGATATGGTTGGTTGATTGCTGTACTGCCCGGCCGGATAGACCGTGCCCAAGTAGACCTCCAGACGCCACCTTGATGCAAAATTACATAATATATCCTGTGTGTTTACTCAAATCATTTGGTTAGATCAATCAACCTTCTAATGTACTTAATGGAGCATTTTTACATCGCCCCTAGGTGGCCAGTGTTATGTAATAATGAATGTTTTTACTACTATTATATTACTTGCCTAGAAATATCCAGTAGAGATTCTGTTCTTCTCTCGCTCTAGTCAGGCTATGTTTGCTTGGTGATTTTTATATTTATATTTATATTTATTTATTTAATCAACAAACCAGGTGTTTATAGACTGTTAATATACAAAACTTCAATTTTACATAGCTTGTATAAAAAGTATAGTTAACTTTATGACAAGTATCTGATTATAAGGTTCTTAAATGTAAGTTTACGACAACTAAAATTAAACGCCAAGGAATAGGAATAAGCACTAAATTGAGAAAGTGTCCTCCTAAGGGTACCATTCATTGCACAAACCGTTCTAACAACACCCATATAAAACAAATCCTTACAACGAAGGATACGACAGGGTACATTAAAACGAATTTTCATGAGGAGGTAAGAATAGTCAATTGATCCCGAACGATATCAAAGACAACGCACATTGACAACAGAGTTCGCCTGGGGTCTAGTGACATAAGATTTATCAGTAAACAGCGAGAGTGCTATGATGATACAGGGTCTACAAAGTTCATCGACCGCAACGCAAAGCGCACAAAAGCTCTCTGAACAGGCTCCAACCTCTTTATATAAACAGCATGAAAAGGTCTCCAACAAATACCGCATACTCCAACTCCAGCAGTTACGGCGGATAAAAGCCAACATCGCGCACGCTTTAGAAATTATATAGCTTATGTGAGTGGTGAAAGTCAACTTGGTATCAAAATACACACCCAAATCTTTAACTTCAGTTGACTTTTTTAATTGAACGTCTGAGATACTATACGATGTAGGAACTAAACCAGAACATTTAGCATAAGTGGGAAATGACACTTACCAATATTTAGGAATAGAAGATTACGGACACACCAATGGTATAAGTTTCTAAGCTCATTTTGTCAGATCAGCATAAAGAAGAAACTTACACCTTGAAAAGCAAGATGATATGTCGTTAATAAATATGACAAATAGTAGCGGACCAAAATGCTGCCCTGGGGACTCCGGAAGTTGGGGCGAATGGAAAAGATGACACATTGTCTAGACGAACGACACAACTTCTGTTCTCTAAGTAAGAAGAGATCCACTTCAGAAACTCCGAGTGAAAGCCCAAGCATTCAAGTTTTGCCAGTAGTATTCGATGCGATACCCTATCGAAAGCCTTAGGAAAATCAGTATAGACCGCGTCGATTTGGTAGCCCTTTTGAAAGGAATCCAAACAGTCTTCCGTAAAAACAGCCAGATTAGTTATGTTAGATCTACCTGCAACGAAACCGTGCTGCTGAGGACATAGTAGATGTTTCACGGAGAAGTAAATTTTATTCTTAACTATGCACTCAAATAGCTTTGACATAGTGGTAAGTTTGGATATCGGTCTATAATTTTCGACATCATTTTTGTTACCACCTTTAAGGATAGGCGTAATAAAAGTCAATTTTATGCATCAATAAAAATTCCAGCAGATAGTGACATATTAAATATGTGCCTTAAAGGAACAATCAATGATGAACAACTTTTCAACAGGACAGCCGAGAGGCCATCTGCGTCAGTTGTGGTTGACATCTTTAGCTGTTCAATACCATTAGCTATGTCCAAGTCAGTCAAGCATAGCTTCCCGAAATTGATGGAAGTATCTACAATTGGCAGATATTCAGACGACACCCCACTACTATTATCCGTAACGAAATTCGAGGAAAATAATTCAGCGAATAAGTCAGCCGCTTCCGAAATTGAGTTGACCGAAACACCCTTAAGGTGGACCGATGTCGGAATATCAGAACAATTCTTTTTCGACTTAATGTAGCTCCAAAAAAATTTAGGCTTACATTTAATACTGTTTTTAACATTATGAATGTACCGGCGATACAAAAATCTATTGAGCTTATTAAATTTAGCTCTGTAAAATATGTAGCGCTCACGAACATTGGCACTGGTAGAGCGTTTATGCTTTTTATAGAACTTATTCTTTAAATTCCTTAACCGTTTGAGTTCTTTGGAGAACCACGGACGTTTATTTTTTGTTGCTCTATGAACAGGGATGCTATTCACATAGATGTGATAAATTGTTGACTTAAAAATATCATAACAACCAGTTATATCTGCATTTCCGTAGAGTACCAATTGCGAATTGAAATTGATGAGCTTACGAACATACTTAATAGGCGCTTAACCGTTTAACATAGCGGCATATAGGCAGCTCCTTTTCGTCGAAGGCGGCTTTAAAATCGACGAAGAGGTTATGTGTGTGTTTCCCCCCAGCGGTAGGCGGGGCTTAAAATATTCCCGCGGTGGGTATATCTGTCATAAGAGGCGAATAACATATCAAAATGATTTAAGGGGGCTCCCGAGATATTCGGGCTAATATCTTATTGGTGCTTGTTACCAGAACGTACCTGATCTATACCCAGAAAAGGACCATCGATATCGATAACACTCTCAAAAACCTTCGGGGATTGTCCTTATTCCTACAACAGCATCAATAATAACAGATAATGTGTGTGAATTTCTTTTGCACGGTTTTTTTTCCAAGATTTGGCAGATTGCGAAAATCTGGTCGATGGTAGATTGAACAGGTCTGAAGCCGCACTGATAAAGTCCAATCAGCCGACTCATGGTGGGTTTCACTCTGTCGCACAATGCACGTGACGGAATCTTATATGCGATATTAAGAATTCTGATTCCGCGTTAGTTTGCAGGGTTCTTTTTCTTATAGACTAGGAAAAGAACACTTAGATTCCAATCATTGGGCATGCACTCGTCCGACCATATTTTGGAAAGAAGCTCATTCATGCGCCTTACCAGCTCCCTTAGCCGCCGTATTTAAATAGCTTCATAGGCAATTTATCAATACCCGCGGCCTTGCTGTTTTTTAATCTGGTTATTGCTATTCTGACGTCATCATAATTGGTGAGGGGGCATTAATTCTATCATGGATTGCGGGATCGGGTTCATCATCCCTGTGCGGAACAGGAGGGAAGTGTTCCCTCCATAATCTGAGTATTTTTGGACATCGGTTACAATGTCGCCGTTTTCGTTCTTGTTAGAGTTTGCCACGGACTTTACATTTTGTCTGTCATCGAATTTTTTGGTAAAATTTGCGTGTGTTATTCCTAGTAGCTAGCAGCTTAAGTTATTCGTACTCAAACCTTTATGTCTCTGCTTTTTTTATTTTTTTGAGATTGATAAACATGTCAAACTTTTTTGATAAAAGCGGCCGATGCGCTGTGACTGCCTCAGGTGTCTAACGGTGCACCGGCTTTTGCCAGTTCATCCGCTTTTTCGTTGGCGTCAATATTCTTTCGCGTGAGGCCATGCTACAGTTATCGACGGCCTTAGAGAACGTGTAACGCTTTGAGTATATATGTATGTATATGCGTATCTCATCGTCGCTTAGCCGATTCTCTAACAGGAAAATGCAGGCCCTCCCTATACCTAATATCTTTGCTTGAAAGATGCTAGCTGAGGTTGGAAGACGGATACATATTGCGATTTTCAGCTGTTCCGGAAAACCCTCACCAACACCGCTGCCAATTTTGGAGCTTTCAGCGAAGATGAGGTCTCACCAATCCGTCCTTAAAGGAAACCTCATCTTGGAACTCGTTTCAAATTTCAATGTTGGTGATAGGCAATCTTTTATCGCTTCCACGTTGAGGGGCATTCTTTGGATACCGCTGTGGCCATACAGTTTTTTATTCCAGCTTCTAAGCTACCCAAGTCCGATCTAGTAGCTCCGTTGAACTCGACATAAATGCTCATCTTATCCCTGCACATGCTATCCGCTGATCTTGTTCAGTTCTTTATGTTGCATTGCTTGTCCAGTGCTACTATACTAATGCTCCGTATACCAGGATGGGTTTTATGACCGCTATGTGGAGCCATATCATATGCTTTGGATTCAAGGGGCTGCCATCGCAGTATAGAGCTTCTCCAATCCAATTGTCAACCTCACCTTCCCGTGGCGAATCCTGTTTCAGGCCAGGATCTGGCGGCCTCAGGTCTGAGGATCTACATATCTTTATATATAAAAATCACGTGTCACATTGTTTGTCCGCGATGGACTCCTAAACTACTGAACCGATTTTGAATTTGTTAACTTGAAATATAGGATAGGTTATATCTCAGTTTATAGTCGCAATATTATTTTATTGAAATTTTTTTTATATATTTATACGTAATAATACAATTTTACGTATACGCACTCATATTTTTAGGTGGTGCAGATATGCTTCCGTGTAATTGGTTGGTGTTTAATTAAACAAGGTGCTTACCCATAAAAATTGTACAGCGAATGATATCAAGTATAGCACATCATCAGGCCCGTAGAGAGGGGGGTGGGATGGGGGATTACCCCCGGACCCCGGGTTTCTGGGGGGGTCCGCGATTTGGAAGTACTAAGATAGTGTTTTTTAATTCATAAGAGTCTTTAGTTGTTCCATGTGCAATTTTTAAGCCGAATTCCAAAAGCACTGAATATATGCATTTCGTTTTAATATTATAGTGAAGTGTGAAAAATAAAAATCTATATATATAAAAGGAAAGGCTAAAATGTGTGTTAGTTGGTCGCCGGTGTTTGAAGAGATGCGTCGGTCGATTTTGTTTTTTGTGGACCCGGGTACCCCTAGAATGTGTTTATAGAATATGGATAACAAAGGAAAGCTGTTGATGAGTGATTTAGTACAGAGTAATATATTATACCGCTGGGTGACTAGGGTCTCGACATATAGACCAAAACGTGGAGCCGGATACCCCTAGAATGTGTGGGTAATATGGATATCAAATGAAAGCTGTTGCTGAGAGCTCTAAAGTAATTTTCATTGTGATATTCGATTTAGTCGCATCAACCCGGCAAATCAGATAAATAGGCATGCGAAGCCGAAATAGGGGCAAGAATTAATATTACCCATATACCTATTTACTTATGTCCTATTCGATTTGCCTGAAATTTGGTATATAAATTTGCCTATATTAGTATTTCCGATCCTTTTTTCCGAGAAGTAGATCAGAGACGGACTGGGACTGGGATTAGGATTAGGACTGGGACTGGAACAAAAGAAATAGACTGAGAGATAGATAGAATGAGACGAAGACGGAGATAGAGGAAGCGAAAAAGACGGAGGGAGGAGTGAATAAAAGGAATGATTTTCCAGTTTAGATTTCGCGCTTTAAAAAAAATCATGAAAATTCCCCATCTAATTTGTATAGCACAACTAAAATAAAAAGATCAAATTTGTACATCTATCATTTTGGATGTGTTTAACAATGCTTTTTTCGCCTCCCTACATATACATATGTGCATGTAGATTGTACCTACATAAATAGAGTTGCTCAGTTTTCTCCATGACAAGCTGTTCGATATTGCATTGCGCTTTTTAAAAGAAACAAAAAATGAGACAGCAATGTAAAAATTCAAAAGAAAGCGAAAACAAGAGGCGACATAATTGTGTTAATTTGACATTTTATTCTTCACAATTGACAAAGTGCGAATTTTAAATGGACGCGTGGGACATTTTGACTCGACTTCGTCCAAATTTAAGTAATTCCTCTTTAACTTACGAAGTTTTGAAATTTTATCATATAAACGAAAATACTTCTTTAATACGAAACTAAAGAACTATTGAACTTCGGTTTGCAATTTACACGAACAAATTATCATTTTCTAAGAGTGATGGGTGGGACTACGAAATACAAATTTCTTTAGCTGATTCTGTTTGCTTAGAATTTGGTAAAGGGATACGACTTTCACTAATTTATTATTTAAAAATCTTTTCTTTCCGGAAAGTGGAATTGTGACCTATTGTGATAAGCAGTGTTTGGTAGAATGCGAAGGGGGATAGTGGCATAAGTAGATAGAGAGTGGGGATGGAAAGAAAATGGGAATAGAAATGACGAAAGTCCGATTGAAAGATAGGAATGAGTTGAACCAACAGAATATACGGAGATGAAGACAATTAAAGAGAGGTTTAGGGAGAGAAGCTGAGTTGTAAAAGACAGAAAAACGAGAAAGTGAATCAAACATTGAGAGAAGGAGGCAGAGGCAGGATGATATGTACAACAGTTTTTGTGACAAATGCCTCTGTTTACTATCTGGAAGAGTAGATACATACATCAAAGGGAGGAATATTGTCTGGCAGTAGAACTTATATATACAAATGATTGCGAACTAAAAACTCTGGTTTACAACCAAATTGCACTACAGACGTCATTATGAAATTCCTATGTAAAATCACCCCCTGATTCCGAAAATCAAGGTTATTTTTTAATTCTATGGCAAAGTTTTTAAGATATTTACGAATAACCCTTAAAAAAAAATTGGGTCCACTTAATCATATATATCTCAAGAACGAATTGAGCAATTCCAAAACGGTTTGAAGCTTTTAAAATTTGCTATAAACTGTGCATAAAACACTTTTTTCTACGCCCTGCAGACTCAAAGATAACGAACAACCATTACTCACATAAAAAAATTTGTACTTTGCCAGAAGGATCTCGAAAGCTTTTATTTTCTGTAGATTTTTTTTCTCCCTAAGCTCTGTTGTACTGCAAAAAATGAGCTTCCATTCAACAAATCGATGAACTAATACAAAAGTTATAAGCATTCAAATAAATATACCCATATAGTAAAACTTAAGTACCCTACAAATAACAGCATACGTACATATTGTAACGAATGTTAGCAGCACTGAGTGATGCTATCGTCTCTAAGCCGATGCTAAGCAGTGATGCGAATGCACATCAATAATTCAATCATTATGTATCTACATAAACGAAACAATAACTGCGTCTACATATATGTACCATGTACGTATACGAGCAGCGGAGAGTCAATGCACAAACACATGCATATATCTGAGATACTCCTATAAGTATGCAATGAGAAAAACTATAAAATTGTGCAATTGTAGTTACAGCTGAGATGTTTGAGAGCTAATGGACTAGTAGATTCTGGAAGCGCCTAGAAGATGCGAATGTTAAAATCAAAGAGTATAAAAGGCGACAGATGTAGAGGCGCTGAAATTCAGTTTGATTTGAGCTGTCAAGCAGTTTCGATTAAGCGCTATCTAGCGAGTTATAGCAGTATTATTTTGAATAGGAGAGTTTCATTTGAGCTATCAATCAGTTTGGTTGTTAAGCAAAGCATAAGTGTTATTGTGAAGTACTTTAATAAAGGCCATTTTTCCATTATTCAATATTGGAGTTATTTATTCAACAGTTTAGTGATTCGAAATTAGCAGAAGGGCAAATAAGAGGATTCGCAAGTAAATTCGTTACAATTGGTGTCAGAAGAGGAATTGTTGAATAAATTCCAAAGGACTACAGGGACATGGCAAAGTTCAGTGAATTGAAGATCCAGCAACTGAAGAAGGAGTTGGAGAGCCGTGGATTGAATACAACCGGCAATAAGATCGAACTTAAAGCACGGCTACGAGAGGTAATGTAGTTGGAAGGAATTGATGTGGACGAGTATGTCTTTTATCCCGATGTGGAAGAGCCAGCGAATAAATTGGAAGAGAAGATAGAGACTCCGAATCCATTGGCGAGTTAGACACTAACGCGATACTAGCAGTGCTGAAGAAAATGTCGTCACAAATATCAACCGATATGTCAACACAGCTCGAAGTGCAAAAGACAGATATAACATCTCAACTGGAATCGCAGGAGACACGTTTAACATCCAAGATGGAAGAACAGAAGACATATATGGCATCCCAACTGGAATCACAGGAGGCACGTATTTCAGAAATGACGTCGCAAGTGTCATCTCAACTGGAAGACCAAAGGACATATATGGCATCTCAATTGGAAGCGCAAGAGGCACGTATATCTGAAATGTCGGCAGAAATTTTGGAACAGGTGTCATCAAAACTGGAAGCGCAGGATGCAAAAATGGCTCAATTTCAGGCAGAAGTAGATGATTTAAAAGGTCGTATGGAGCAGTTACAACTAAATCGGCCAGCTGTTTCAGCAAGCAATCCAAAGGTAAAAACACCATCCTTTGACGGGTCTGTTCCTTTCCAGGTCTTTAAGATACAGTTTGAGAAGACCGCAACAGTGAACAACTGGAATGCTGAATATAAAGTTGCTGCACTCTTCGTAGCATTGAAAGGACCAGCTGCCGAAATCTTACAGACTATTCCAGAGTGAACGCAACAGCTATGAAGCATTGATGGCCGCTGTCGAGAGACGTTATGGAAGCAAGCATAGAAAACAGATATTCCAAATTGAGTTGCAAAACCGTCACCAAAGAGCGAATGAGACTTTGCAGGAGTTTGCCTCGGAGGTTGAAAGGTTGGCACATCTCGCAAATGCGGACGCACCCGTGGAATACACCGAGAGGGTAAAAATCCAGAGTTTTATAAATGGCATACGGGACGTGGAAACGAAGCGAGCTACATACGCAAACCCAAAGCTGACATTTGCTGAAACGGTATCACATGCATTGACTCAGGAAACAGCGTCACTTTTGAGTAAGCCCGCATACAAAGCTCATCGTGTGGAAGTGGAAATACCAGATTGGGTAGACACAATTTTAGAAGCACTGAAGGGATCACAGCAGAAAAATGCCGGAGTTATTAAATGTTTCAAGTGCGGCAACCCAGGTCATATTGCACGATATTGCAACACCAACCCTAACAGTTCCAACGATGTGGGTGGTCGTAAACGCAGAGCTGAAGGAGATGAGCAAATCTCCAAGTCCACTCAATCGTTAATCTAAAGAGAGTCAGCCGCAAGGGGCGACAGCTGGCTCCCTCAATTGAATGCCCCATAATCTCTATCTCGCAAATTGGAACAAGGTCAAGCAATCTTACTGTCGGAGGACATGTGGATGACAAGGAGCGTGTACTGACTGTAGATACGGTCGCATCTCATTCCTTGATCCGATCTGATTTGGTCAACAGGAAAGTAAAGCCATTACCTGGAGCAAGATTGGGTACTGGTGGAGAAGACTCGACGAAGGCCACGAAATTCAAAGGTAAAGGTTGATGGAACAAATGGGCCAAACAAATCAAAACCGAAGGTACCTGTGAGAGAAACACTGGCATTGAAAAGCCCTAACGCACGTACTAAAACGAAGAAAGAATGCAAGGGTGGTTTCAAGCCAAGGCACACTACTGTTGTGAAGCGTCGGAACGATACTGATTATGCAAAGCAAATCCGTCCAGCGCAAGCTCTGCGAAGTAGTTCTTCATTGGCCAAGCAACAGAGTGCGAGGGAACGATCCAGGATAATGAGTAGTAAGATGGAAACACAGGTACGACAAGGAAAATAATTCGGAAGGTTTCCGGGTGGGAGATTTGGTACTGCTATACAACCCTCACCGGCGGAAAGGTGTTCCAGCAAAATTTCGGTGCAGTTGGGAAGGCCCGTACAAAGTTGTGAAGAAGATAAGTGATACCATCTACCGCATACAAACCACTGGGAAACCACGGATTAGAAGAGTGGTACATTTCGAGATGCTAGCGGCGTTTAGATCGGGAGATTTGTCTGGATCAGACTTAGGTGAAGGGCAGTGTAACGAATGTTAGCAGCACTGAGTGATGCTATCGTCTCTAAGCCGATGCTAAGCAGTGACGTGAATGCACATCAATAAGTCAATCATTATGTATCTACATAAACGAAACAATAACTGCGTCTACACATATGTACCATGTACGTATACGCGCAGCGGAGAGTCAATGCACAAACACATGCATATATCTGAGATACTCCTATAAGTATGCAATTAGAAAAAACTATAAAATGTGCAATTGTAGTTACAGCTGAGATGTTTGAGAGCTAATGGACTAGTAGATTCTGGAAGCACCTAGAAGATGCGAATGTTAAAATCAAAGAGTATAAAAGGCGATAGATGTAGAGGCGCTGAAATTCAGTTTGATTTGAGCTGTCAAGCAGTTTCAATTAAGCGCTATCTAGCGAGCTATAGCAGTATTATTTTGAATAGTAGAGTTTCATTTGAGCTGTCAATCAGTTTGGTTGTTAAGCAAAGCAAAAGTGTTATTGTGAAGTACTTTAATAAAGGCCATTTTTCCATTATTCAATATTGGAGTTATTTATTCAACAGTTTAGTGATTCGAACTTAGCAGAAGGGCAAATAAGAGGATTTGCAAGTAAATTCGTTACTATATGATTCTGTCTTAACTTTATGATCTCATTTTATAATTGAAAAAGTTATGTGTCTTGTTTTGACGCTTATTTAGATTAGGATCGGTGTCTCTTAGGAGAAACCAACAGTAGTCACCCATCGTAGCGGCATCCCAGAATCCTTGATACCGACTTTCAATCATTTTCATTTGCTGGTGAAACCTTTCGCCATTCTCGTCCCTTTAGTCGGCAAGATTTTGCGAAAAAAATTTAAATGGGAGTATAGAAAATGAATTTTTAAAGACATATTTACTTCTGAAAGGAAATAAAAAAGTAAATTAGATAAGTAATTTTTTAGGCTGGATTTATATTTCAATGAGAACAAATTTTTTGTTTACATTTTTCTAGTTCTTGTTTGTTCGGTACTGGACTTGAATTCAGATTTAGGGCTATATATTCTCATGTAAATTTAAAAATTTTCATAAAAATTTTTTGTTTATCGAGCAGATAAGCAGCCCAATTCTAAATGAAAATTCTGTGCGAGTTTTCTCCCTTCTCCCATTCCTCGTATTCTAAATAAAAATTCCTTGTGAGTTTTTTTCACTTCTCCCTTTCCTCCTATTCTGAACAATGTTCGAAAAAGCGGAAACCGGTTATGGGAGAAAAGTAGGTATTATGAATGTGAGGGAGAGGGAGATTTCTCTGCCATTTCATAGGAGTTTTTTCACTTGTTAAATTAAAGGGAATGCATCAAAATAGTTAAAGGAAATTGGTTATTTTAAGAAAGAACACTTATTTGTACAAATTTGTGCTAAAATATGTATTTACATTCTACCACAATATTTCCACTGTTAATACAACAACAACAACCACTATATTCATTATTTTAAGTCGAAAAGTATATCATAAGCAACGGAAGAGCTCTTTGTATATTTGATGCAGCCATCCAGAAATTGCGCAAGGATTTTTTAATAAGTCTTAAATAGATTTTGGCATATGATGGAGGACGAATTCAACTCAACTTGGCCGCCAGAAAATTGCTTTGCTGAATGAAAGCAGGCAACTCCGGCAGATTTGTGTTATCCGGCCGTCTTCTTCTTATGTTCCGCTGTTGATGTTGCTGTGGCACCAATTCATTACTCATTTCAGTGAATACCACATGAAATGCAATAAATACTGTGCAATGTTTATATTTTATTTCTTAATTTCCAACAAATTTGCAACAATAATTAAACTTTTCAATTTTTTAAACAAAATAAATATGCAACGAAATTTCAATTAACAAAACAGCTGACTTCGAAAATTCGAAATTCCTATTCCCCAATTATTGTTCTCCCTAGGAGAACAGAATTGGAGGAATTTTTCCGCGGGAATAAAAAAATCCGCGAGAACAAAATTCCGCGAGAATATTTAGAATTGGTCTGAAGTTTTACAGTTAACTGAGAAAACGGTCTTAAGTATGTTTTTTTATTAACCCATTTCCGCATAGTTTTTCATTAAGTCGTTTACTATCATCTCGTAGTTAGGACTTTTGTGTTTGCCTAAAAAAATGAAATGAAATGGTTATGGGTCATCATTTTTCCTATTTGCGGTCCCACAAAAATCCCTTCCTTTATTTTTGCTTCTGAAACCTCTGGACAGATTCCCTTCAAATGATGAAAAGCTTCGCCTTCTTTGTCCAAAGCTTTGACAAAGTTTTTAATAAGGCCGAGCTTGATGTGGAGGTTATCCACCCCAACTTGAAACTCGATTCGTTCTGGCCAATCCTTAATGATGTAGTGGTCTTGACGAGCTCGGCTATCCCATTTGCATAGAAAGCAACAGTATTTTGTGTATCCACTTTGTAGACCACAAAGCATTCGAACGAAATTCAGATCGGCACATATTTTCCAATCATGTTATTCGTATTTCATTAATTTGTGCAACTTTTGCATTATCTCATAAGTTTCCTTCGTATTTACTGCTTGCGCGATCGGGATAGATGGCTTTTGGTTGCCAATATGCAATACTACGGCCTTTAAACTTAATTTATTGCCGTCTATGAACAATCGCCACTCTTTTGAATCATATGGTTAACCAAACTGTATGAATAGACCAGCAATGTCTGCAGTAACAAGCACCGTCTTCCTTCGTATAGTGCTTGGAAAATTGTTCGTGACGATTTCTATAATATGTTACCTTAACATCGGATGAAACAAATTTAAATTGTTTATACGAGAGGCGTGTAGTTCGGCCTTTTCCTTTGACAATTCCAAATCCTTATCCAATCATTGAGTTATGCTTGTGACAAAGAGTTTCTTTGTTTTCCGTTTGAAATCCAGTACAACATGATGCCGCGTAATCAGATACTACTGTTGACAATGCAGCTGGAGCCGGAACTAAAGTTAAATTTGATTCTGGCAATGTAGCTTCCGGTGAATTTAGTTCTGGTAATGACACTGTAGATACGCTCGCATAGGTTACTTTTCTTGACTTTCCAGCCCCAAGTACTTTTGTAGTACAAATATAGCAGTCCGTTGTATGGCAAGTTTGTTCCCTTCACTTCATTGGTGTAATACATTTCATATGTCGCCTAAATAGATATTTTCAGAAATTAGTCAGCTATGCATTAAAAGGGAACAAATTTCTAATTTTTACAACGCATTTTTTTGTCCGGTTTACGAAAAAATCAATTCGTCTCGACATGTGGTGCACACAGTATTCGGTGTCCATGGTTTTTCATTGTTTTTAGGCTCAATTCCAAAATACTAATATTATATAACTTTCAAAGGATTTGAAAACACACGTCGCATCCTTTTAACGATAAATTGACCGCAGATGAAACTGAACATATCCGGATTATTTGTACATTCAAACACTCGCGCCCTTTTATTCATATTATAGTCTAAGAGCTGGTAAGCATTTTTGAGCATGGTATTTGAGGCACAATGAAAATTATGTACAACGCTTTTTAATGGTTTCTAAGTATAGAAATGCAGAACTGGCTAAGGGGTGGCGGGGCTGAGACTGCCCTTGAATTTAACAAAAAAATTATTTTTGTATGCTGAAAATGTTTTTGAGGCACTTTGAAAATTAAATATGCTAAAATTTAATATTTGAAAAATATAAAAAGAAATAAGCCAGATTATTAGGTTGGGTCTAAAACTTTTCCAGGTCATTGCAAACTATTTTCTTTAATTGAAAAAATGTTTTTAAGGCACTTTGAAAATTAGATATGTTAAAATTTAGTATTTAAAAATTATAAAAATAAATAAGCCGCATTGCCCGGTCAGTGCAAAATATTTTTTTTTAATTGAAACAAGTATGAACGGGACTCCTCGGCTGTGCTGAAAACTTCATACCTTCATACCTTTTTTGTGGTCTGTATGTAAAAGCTGTGACCACGAATCACTTATTTTAACAATATGTGAGGTAAGCGTAAGTTTTTGATAAAATTTGATGCTTCTAGCCGTAAAAAATGGGGCAAAAATGGCAGTTTATATGGGGTATATAATATGTATACTATCGATCTCTATGATTTTTCAGACAAAAATATGTGCTATATACGTAATCATTTGGTGAAATTTGAGGCTCTAGCTGTTAAAATGGGGCAGAAATTGAGAAAAGTTTCTTATCTGAACAATCTGTTGTATGAGATATATACTATATATACCACCGATTTCTATGATTTTTTCAGACAACAATATAAGCTATATACGTAAGCATATGGTGAAGTTAAAAGCTTAAATCTGATAAATTGAGGAAAATATGACAAAAAAACTCCTTTTCTGAAAACTCGGTTGTATGGAGGATATATGCTATAGTTGTCCGATCCGGCCGGTTCCGACAAATGTCTAATCGGACACCTAAATACTAAATTTCATCAAGATATCTCAAAAATTGAGGGACTAGTTTGCATACAAACAGACAGACGGACAGACGGACGTGGCTAAATCAACTCAGCTCTTCATCCTGATTATTTGCGGTATACTTAATGGTACTTCTATCTATTTTCCTTTAAGGACTTACCATTGTGGAATTCGTGACGAAATTAATATACCATTTTATTATCATGAAAGGTATGAATTTTCGGGACAGCCGAATACAGTCCCGTCCATACGTGTTTCAATAAAAAAAAATTATTTTGCACTGACCTAGCAAAGTTTTAGACCCAACATAATAATCTGGCTTATTTCTTTTTATAATTTTAAAAGTGCCTCAAAAAATGTTTTCAATTAAAAAAAATATTTTGCATATTTGGCAAAGTCTTAGACCCAACCTAATAAACTGGCTTATTTCTTTTTATATTTTTCAAATATTAAATTTTAACATATTTAATTTTCAAAGTGCCTCAAAAACATTCTTAGCATACAAAAATAATTTTTTTGTTAAATTCAAGGGCAGTCTCAGCCCCACCACCCCTTAGCCAGTTCTGCATTTCTATACTTAGATACTGTTACGAATATTAGCAAAACTAAGGGGTGCTGCTATCTCTAAGCCGATGCTAAGCAGTGACGTGAATTCACATCAATAATTCAATCATTATGTATCTACATAAACGAATCAATAATTGCGTCTACACATATGTACGTATACGAGCA
>JARSSU010013882.1:0-60229 GCA_029619165.1 Eurosta solidaginis | reverse complement strand
CAAGTAAATTCGTTACATTATTATATTAGATATTAGATATATTAGAATATATTAGAATATATTAGAATTAGATAAATGTCCTTCAGCTCTATTTTTCCACTGTGCAAGCCATGTACTAAATCTTGTCATTAATGATCAGAATACTGTCAGTGAAGTGAGAAATACTGCTGGGACTACAAAAGACATTATAAATTTTTTTAAAGAGAGTATGTTGCAGCGAAGAAAAATTCCAAATATACCTCTATTTTGTGAAACGCGTTGGACAGCAAAATACAAAAGTATCAGAAAATTTTCTGAAAATTCTCTGACTATTGTACAAGTCTTAAAAGAACTTTCGTTGGATGCACCCAACTCTAAGACAAAAACCAAATCGTACCAGCTCTACACAACTGCAACTTCTCCAACATACATTATGACAATTTTAGTAATTGTTGCCTATTCTGCCAAACTTGAACCCCTGTGCAATCAATTACAAGAATTAAATATGAATATAAAGGCAGTTTAGGATCACGTAAATAAATTAATTGATGTGCTTCAATCTCACCGCGATAATGCCTCTACAGAGTTTGCGGTCATTTTCGACCGAGCTCAAAAGATTTGGGAAAATTGGATGTTGAATTCAAGCGCCCTCTATCAGTGGCAAAACAAACTTACAGATCAAATCAACCATCTGAAAATGTGGAAGAATTTTTCAGAGTATCTATATTCATCCCATACTTATATCCTATTATTTCTTCACTAAAGGATCGATTTTATTCAACCCACAAGCAAGCATTTTCGCTTATGCAGCTTCACCCAGAAAATATGAAAAAGTTAAATAAATCAGAATTTTCAGCAATAGTAGAAGATACTTATTCAGAATTTTTGTGGAGGTTTTTTACATAATTTTGTTGCTGAAGCTACCACATGGTACGAGATGATAAGTATAAATGAAGCTAATGATGCGGGCTTAAATGAATTTGTTGTTGAATACGCAGATGTAATTGCTCAAGCCACTCTGTTTTACCCAGCAGTACGTGAGGCAATCAAAATTGGCTTAACTATTCCATCAACAACATGTAGCATTGAACGTACATTTAGCACGTTACGACGTGTCAAGACGTGGAATCGCTCAGAGATGGGAGACGCGAGGCTAAGTAGATTGTGCATGCTCAGTGTTCACAGGAAAAGATAGAAGAAGACACTGAATTTTCCCGAGAAAGTGATAAATACATTTTGACAGCAACCTCGACGCCTTCAGTTTTTATTCAAACAATAATTTAATAAAAAAAAATTAAAAAATATAATTTTCTGGTATTTTCTTTCATAGCAGGGGGGTACAAGTGCACCTCCTTGCACCGTGCTGCCGGCACCTATGAGTGGGTGCTAAGATAGCAATTTCGCCAAAAGCTGTCTTCAAATTTATGACTGGAGACATATTCCAAGTTTGCTTCTGGGTATTTAGCGCTCTCTCAGGAGTTGTTGAATATTTGGACAAACCTATGCCAACGGTTGCCAGTTTGGTCCATTTGGACCAAGACCCTATGGAACGGAACAACAAAAACAACACCGAAAACAAGCAATTGGCAAACCATGCTTATTATACTCAGTTGAGCAGAGCTCACAGAGTATATTAAGTTTGATTGGATAACGGTTGGTTGTACATATATAAAGGAATCGAGATAGATATAGACTTCCATATATCAAAATAATCAGGATCGAAAAAAAATTTGATTGAGCCATGTCCGTCCGTACGTCCGTTAACACGATAACTTGAGTAAATTTTGAGGTATCTTGATGAAATTTGGTATATAGGTTCCTGAGCACTCATCTCAGATCGCTATTTAAAATGAACGATATCGGACTATAACCACGCCCACTTTTTCGATATCGAAAAACCGAAAAAGTGCGATAATTCATTACAAAAGACAGATAAAGCGACGAAACTTGGTAGATGAGTTGAACTTATGACGCAGAATAGAAAATTAGTAAAATTTTGGACAATGGGCGTGGCACCGCCCACTTTTAAAAGAAGGTAATTTAAAATTTTGCAAGCTGTAATTTGGCAGTCGTTGAAGATATCATGATGAAATTTGGCAGGAACGTTACTCGTATTACTATATGTACACTTAATAAAAATTAGCAAAATCGGAGAAGGACCACGCCCACTTTAAAAAAAAATTTTTTTTAAGTAAAATTTTAACAAAAAAATTTAATATCTTTACAGTATATAAGTAAATTATGTCAACATTCAACTCCAGTAATGATGTGGTGCAACAAAATACAAAAATAAAAGAAAATTTCAAAATGGGCGTGGCTCCGCCCTTTTTCATTTAATTTGTCTAGGATACTTTTAACGCCATAAGTCGAACAAAAATTAACCAATCCTTTTGAAATTTGGTAGGGGCATAGATTTTAACTGTTTTCTGTGAAAATGGGCGGAATCGGTTGATGCCACGCCCAGTTTTTATACACAGTCGTCCGTCTGTCCTTCTGCATGGCCGTTAACATGATAACTTGAGCAAAAATCGACATATCTTTAATGAACTTAGTTCACGTGCTTACTTGAACTCACTTTATACTGGTATGAAAAATGAACGAAATCCGACTATGACCACGCCCACTTTTTCGATATCGAAAATTACGAAAAATGAAAAAAATGCCATAATTCTATACCAAATACGAAAAAAGGGATGAAACATGGTAAGGTAATTGGATTGTTTTATTGACGCGAAATATAACTTTAGAAAAAACTTTATAAAATGGTTGTGACGCCTACCATATTAAGTAGAAGAAAATGAAAAAGTCCTGCAGGGCGAAATAAAAAACCCTTAAAATCTTGGCAGGTATTACATATATAAATAAATTAGCGGTATCCAACAGATAATGTTCTGGGTCACCCTGGTCCACATTTTGGTCGATATCTGGAAAACGCCTTCACATATACAACTACCACCACTCCCTTTTAAAACTCTCATTAATACCTTTAATTTGATACCCATATCGTACAAACTCATTCTAGAGTCACCCCTGGTCCACCTTTACGGCGATATCTCGAAAAGGCGTCAACCTATAGAACTAAGCCCCACGCCCTTTTGAAATACTCATTAACATCTTTCATTTTATACCAATATCGTACAAACATATTCTAAAGTCACCCTGGTCAACCTTTATGGCGATATCTCGAAAAGGCGAACACCTATAGAACGAAGGCCCACTCCCTTTTAAAAATACTCATTAACACCTTTCATTTGATACCCATATCGCACAAACAAAGTCTAGAGTCACCCCTGGTCCACCTTTATTGCGATACCTCGAAAAGGCGTCCACCTATAGAACTAAGGCCCACTTCCTTTAAAATACTCATTAACTCCTTTCGTTTGATACCCATATTGCACAAACGAATTCTAGAGTCACCCCTGGCCCACCTTTATGGCGATATCTCGAAACAGCGTCCACCTATGGTACTAAGGATTACTCCCTTTTAAAAAACTCATTAACACCTTTCTTTTGATACCCATATTGTACAAACAAATTCTAGGGTCACCCCTGCTCCACCTTTATGGCGATATCACGAAACGGCGTCCACCTATGGAACTAAGGATTACTCCCTTTTAAAATACTCATTAACACCTTTCTTTTGATACCCATATGTACAAACAAATTCTAGGGTCACCCCTGGTCCACCTATATGGCGATATCTCGAAAATGCG
The DNA here is from genome assembly GCA_029619165.1 of Eurosta solidaginis. Classification (NCBI taxonomy): domain Eukaryota; kingdom Metazoa; phylum Arthropoda; class Insecta; order Diptera; family Tephritidae; genus Eurosta; species Eurosta solidaginis. Next base: position 56,537 of record JARSSU010013882.1, on the reverse strand, counting down.
ACCACCTATACAACAACCACCACTCCCTTTTAAAACCCTCATTATTACCTTTAGTTGATACCTATATCGTACAAACACATTCTAGAGTCACCCCTGGTCCACCTTTGTGGCGATATTTCGAAACGGCGTCCACCTATAGAACTAAGGCCCACTCCCTTTTAAAATACTCATTAACACCTTTCGTTTGATGCCCATATTGTACAAACAATTCTAGGGTCACCCCTGGTCCACCCTTATGGCGATATTTCGAAACGGCATCCACCTATAGAACTAAGGCCCACTCCCTTTTAAAATACTCATTAACACCATTCGTTTGATGCCCATATTGTACAAACAAATTCTAGGGTCACCCCTGGTCCACCTTTATGGCGATATCTCGAAACGGCGTCCACCTATGGAACTAAGGATTACTCCCTTTTAAAATACTCATTAACACCTTTCATTTGATACCCATATCGTACAAACGCATTCTAGAGTCAACCCTGATCCACCTTTATGGCTATATCCCTAAATGGCGTCCACCTATAGAACTATGGCCCACTCCCTCATAAAATACTCTTTAATGCCTTTCATTTGATACGCATGTCATACAAACACATTCCAGGGTTTCCCTCGGTTCATTTTCCTACATGGTTATTTTCCCTTATGTTGTCACCATAGCTCTCAACTGAGTATGTAATGTTCGGTTATACCCGAACTTAACCTTCCTTACTTGTTAATATATAATCTTAATTTTAAAGTTGAACACAAGCGAAATTGGGAAAATTCAACTTGTAGTGAAAATGTAACACAATAATTCGACTTTTAGAAAAATTTGGCTCCCAAATGATCCCCAGGTAGTACCCAAAAATATCAGGGAATGAACCCCAAATGGCAACGAGTGAGTCCCAAAAAACCATCTCGAAATGACCCCTAAATGACCTCGAGGGGAGTACCCAAAAACATCCCGGAACGACCCCTAAAATACCCCGAGAGTCCCCAAAACCATTGGAATAACATGACCCCGCGGGAGTCACGAAAACATCCCGGAGCGACCCCAAGGGAGTCCTCGAAAACATCTCGGAACGACCTCCAAATTACCCCGACAGAGTGCCCAAAAACATCCCGGAACGACCTAAAAATGACGCCGAGGGAGTCCCAACGCCATTCCGAAATGACACCCGAATACCTCAAAATCATCTCAATATTACTCTAAGAATCTTCTGTACTACACGCGAGCTGTTTACGCATATGGGTATATTTTCAGGGCATCTCGAGGATTTATTTTTTAATTTTTGAATAACCGAATAAAAATTGAATTTAATTTTATTCTGTATTTTTTAAATAATGAAAAATAAATCAACCCTTTACTTAAAATTTACAAAAATTGTTTTTCATCAGTCAGAAAACTCAAAATGATGAATAATTTTTAATATTTTTTATTTTGATTTGTTTTATTTCAACGTCTGCGAGCATCCGTCATCGCAAATTGTATGAAATATTTAACATCATTATTATTTATACTTGTATATATAGCCGGATAAAAGCGGTCCAAAGGTTTTACCATAATTGATAGCACCGCATAAAGTTTATCACCCGCAACGGCAGGTGCACCAGCATCTCCCCAACATACAGCACTTTCCTCTGCCGGATCTTTTAAACATATTGCTGTTGTGGGAAATTTGCCCTTGCTTCCGCAAAACGAGGCGCATACCAATACCTACATTGGTTAATCGGAAATACGGCAAATTCAGCTGATTGGAGTATATCATTAGAGGCCTCAATGTCGGGATGTATCGAACCCCATCCACTAACTCGCAATGTTACGCCGGGGTTTAATTCAGTTTCGCATAAATCTATTGGTTTTATTGTTGAGCTCACGTAAAATTTTCGCACTACAATCACGGCTAAATCCATTTCTACGAGTTCCGAATTAAAATCACATGGACGAAATATATGCTCCGATTTGCGTTTTACTCCTCCTATTCGTAAATTGGATGTACCAGCTATAACAGTGAAGTGATCTCCGGTTGAAGTTTCCACGCAAGATTTAGATGTAAGCACCCTCGTTATGGAGATTAAAGTACCAACACCACGATAATCCTTGCCATAAAATATTGCCATCACATGCCTGCTGTCCTCTATATCCCAATTAGAGGCACCTACAATGCGATTTTCCGAATAGGTATTAGTCAAAATACTGACAAGGATGACAAACATCAAACAAACGTTCGCGAAAGAATTGCCTATATACATTTTAGTTTAATAAGATTTTCCGTCGATTTTTTTGTGTAAAGTGAGGAAGTTGGAATTTGTGGGTGCTATTTATACAAAATTTTGTTGTGTAAATAAAAATGAGTTTTGAATTGAAAAAAAGGCAGCCAACTAAATTTGTGTGTTTGTAGCAGCATAAGTGTGACAAGAAAAAATTTTAATTTAGGTACATTCGATTATTCAATACAAAAAGAAAAACATTAACACAGCAATATATCGGCACTCTAATGTTTGTGAGTGTACACAGCCTGTAGTAGCAATATAGAATTATGACATATACATACATATGGTAATTGGCGGTTGCCGTGGTGTGGTTGTAGTGTGCTTCGCCTATCACACCGAGGGTTCTGGGTTCAACTCCCTGGCGAAGTAACATCAAACATTTAGAAAAAGAGTTTTTCTAAGCGGGCATATTTTCGCCGTGCGAAATATGAGAAATGCCCAATACAAATAAATAGAATGAATAACAATGATCTTGTCTACTTTCTTACCTTTGGGTAAAATCTATGCCGAAATCGGGTTGCGTTTTGACAAACAATTACTTCACCTGTTTTGAAATTGATTTTAACCGCGGCGGCCTTTAAATCCTTAGCCGTGAGGCATTAACAAACTTTCATTCATAATGTTTGATAATGTCCTCGCCCTTAGGCCCAGTCCCGCCAATTTTTAGGGAAAATTAAAAGGAGCACTACGCTAATTGAAGGAGAAGCTCGGCCTTAAATTTCTTCACAGATTATCGCGCCTTGCATTTATTTATTTAATTGTTTATTTTTATACAATGATGGAAAAAATAATAGGGACAACTAAGTGCGAAATACTAAATTAATTATATAAGCAGCACGTCAATGTCTCTCTTGGAATAGTGCACCCTATAAAATAGCATTTTAAGGTTGTTCTTTTGCGAAAAAGTGAAGCAGTAGAAGTTTGGCTTGGAAAATAGGGACAAAAGGTGTTTATTGAAGTTTTTGCATTAGAAATGGTAAAAACTTTGTTGAAGCCCTATAAAACTGCACTTTTGTGGAGTATGGAGCACTAAGAATATATTTAAGGGAAAATATCGGCACTTCACTTTTAGAAATAAAAACCCGCCACAACTCTTATTTTAGTTGTAAATAAGTATAAACTTTATTAATTATAATTTTTGTATGTATGTATTAAGAATTTCGCTTTATTTATTTTAAGATTATTTGAGAGGCGAACAACTAACTTAAAGCGGTCCATTGGGCCGCTTATTTCTTAACTTAAAAGGGGTATATTTTTTTGTACTTTCTTGAATATATAAAGTTGAGGAAACGATAAGTTACTTTAATAAGTTACTTTAGTTGGTACAGGGTACATGTAAGAATCTTTATACAATGCAAATAAATAAACGTCAGTCATTTGGGTGGTGTAGGTCGTCTTTAAACATATCTCCTTCGCGAACGTTCTGTTGGGGATGTTTCTATTTATATATCTTGTGTAATTCTTTCATCGTGAGCTAGATCGGTGATACAGAACCTTCAACCTTTGCCATTTTGTAGCCGGAGATAAGTTTTCGGCATTCCGTTCTGGCAACAATGCTAAGGGGAGCCCCGGAAGGAAGTGCATTGGAGTGAGGGCTAATAAATCACTTGGGTCTTGTGACATAGTAGAGAGAGGGCGAGAATTAAGCACCGGTTCTTTTGAAGAGAAGAGTGTTGTGAATTTTTGAGGGGCTTTCCTAAAGAGAGTTCTTTGGAAGTTTTGTTTTTCTTCCTTGGCTGCGATTTTGCGATAAATTTTTTTTGTGTTCGCCATCGAAAACGAACTTGTAGAGGCGCCAGTTGATAAATATTGACGTCAAGTCGTTTTTGAGAATCGGGCCAAATAGTATATTATTGGTATAAATCCTTTTGCTAAGATCAAAGGAGCAAAGTGTGACCTCGCACGCTGCTCACCATTTTCGGAGTATATTTGCTGAAGACTAAAGAGGGTATTCAGCTGATTATTAATCAATATTCATTGGTTTTCGTACCGAGCTCTGAGGGCATCCCATGATAACTGAAAGGTGCCATCAGTTAGGAGGTATTGTATCACAAGTTGGCCTGCCTAACCTCTTGTTTTTTGTCGCAGGTGAACAAGTTTTCGGCTTAAGTTAATCGGGGATGATAACCATAGACCGCCGTAAACATATCTCTACATGCTGGTCAGTCTTCTTAACTATCGTGGAATATTTATTTGTCGCGGTTGAGGTGATTTAGTGGGGGGTCTCAACAATTGCATGGCGTCGATAATTTGCGACATGCAATTTTCATAACTTTCAGAGCATTTTTGATATTTCTGCCCTATCGAAGCTGTAGACTCCTTTTGGAATGGGGAAAGGAATACGTTTTATAGGAATCTTCTAGAGCTGTTGATTTTTTACCATAAGGAGTAATCCTGTTTGTTCACCTATTAGGTTTGAAGACCATTTAGAGTAAAAATCCTCCGTTCTATTACTTTCGAAAATGAAAGTGTGAAGATTTGAGTCGGACCCACCAGCGGGGAGGGACCTATTTTTATTTTCCAATCACATTTTTTGGTTTTAAGCAAGTACAAAAAAATTAGGATTAGTATTTGTGAAGAAAATTAAACTTACCCCTGCGGAAAATTATACTCACCTGTTAAAATTTTACAAACTTTATTTATTTAAAAACAAAAACAAAAATTATTACCTTAAAAATTCCTGTGAAAAGAGTTGCAAAAGCAAACATATAGATGGATGTGTCTATATCCACAGTAGAGCGTGCAAAATTTTTTAAAAGTGCTGGACAAAATAAAATCCACACAATCACATTTTTTTTGAAACCGAGTAGTAGACCTGCATAAGTGGTACACCTAAAACATAAAAAAAAATAACAACACCAAGGCGATCATGCATGTAAATTAAATTAAAATAGTAATATAGGTTATTGAGTCATAAAATGTAATTTATTGCAACAAACTTTAAATGTTATTTTTATAGGGTGCACTATTCCAAGTAAGATATTGAAGTTCTGCTGATACGATTCATTTAGTATTTGGCAGTAATTTGTCCCTATTCTTTTTTCCATCACTTTAAGTATTTGCACAACTGAATTGATATATTAATTTGAGAACGATTATGTGATATGTAAACAATAACAATACTTTTAATGAGTAAATAGAGAAAAGTAATTAGTTCTATCTGTTTCAAACTGCTAATTAGTTCTTTTGTATTCTCATGTCACAAAACCATAGTTGGGGGCAGTGCACTACATTTTTAGCAACAACACTGCTCTAAACTATGTAAGTGGGTGACATAATCAAGATCTTGTATTAAGTGTTAACTAGCCGGACCCGTGTGCGTATGCATATAAAAGTATCCTATCAAATATCAACATAAATCAGCTGTTCTATCAGTCAATCATCTTTAAATAAAAACTTACATGCGCTTGCGCTGGCATCTGGCGAATGTTAGAAACTGCCGGTAATGCAGTGTTAGTTCTTATCAAATATTCACAATAGTTCCAAAGTAGTACAAATAGATTTCTTTGTGTGCTCACAATGGTTTATTTTTAACAAATTATTTTAATAAAATAAAGCTAAACAAAAGCACTACGGCCAATAATGTCCAAAGCTTGCTAATAGCACGAATTTCCCATTTTTACAACCAAAATTTTATTTATAGATTTTGAATCCAAATAAGAACGAAAAATTGACCTGCACATAAAAACAGAAATTAGAAATAATATATAATATGGGACGTTAATTTGCATCCGATTTAAACGTTTGTTCATCTTTAACATATGTGACCTAGAATCATGAAACGACCCTATTGTGCGAAAACAAGTTTTCGAGAAACACGCGTTTACAGTTTTTTGTTTAGCTTGACTCTGTGTAGCGGCTGGCCGTTGTGAACGAATTTTGTAATTAAAATTATTAGTTAACTTCCCGATAAACTACAAGCTTGAAACATGGAATGTAGTTCAGACCCCGATGACAATGCAATAATAAGAAAAAATACTCCGGTGGTGGCGCATGGATCGAAATATTCTAAAAATCGTATTTGTGGTCCGATTTGGTTTTAGATGCGATTTGTTAGCGTTAAATTTCCTATAAGAATCACTCAAAAATGAAGAACGGTATTTTCGCACAATAGGGTCGTTTCATGATTCCAGGTCACATATTAGTTTAATTTAATGAGCTTAATGCTTGCAACACAATGCCCTGACGCCGCGAAATAAATGCGACGAACTTTGCCTTGTCAAAACTAGAATCCCGTAATTATATGAAGGTGAACACAATGTAAGCGAAGAGCGAAATTTACGCGACGTCATTTATTTCTATCGTCGCCGGCGGGCGATAGCGACAAACATCCCAAGTGTTGCTTCTGTTAAGTTTTTTTAAGTATAAAAAAAGAAAACATAATATTCCAAAACGATATTTTTTGTTTTTTTTACATATAATTCTTTATTTTACCGCCAAAACACGTTCAAAAAAATTGGGAGGGATATCGAAAGACGTGTTTTGGTATCATTATTAATAAACCGTCAACTATTGATTAATATTATTAAAACCTAAAAGGTAATTAGCACAAAGATTTGCCACATTTTCCTTTTTTCAGCCAACGTTTTCAACTAACCGGGTACATGCGCTGTCAAAAATTTAAACTCATACAAGCTTATGGAAACGTACGTAACGTGCGCCGTATACGTGTAAACTGTATTTATACTCAGTTGAGCAGAGCTCACAGAGTATATTAAGTTTGATTGGATAACGGTTGGTTGTACATATATAAAGGAATCGAGATAGATATAGACTTCCATATATCAAAATAATCAGGATCGAAAAAAAATTTGATTGAGCCATGTCCGTCCGTCCGTCCGTCCGTCCGTACCTTAACACGATAACTTGAGTAAATTTTGAGGTATCTTGATGAAATTGGGTATGTAGGTTCCTGAGTACTCATCTCAGATCGCTATTTAAAATGAACGATATCGGACTATAACCACGCCCACTTTTTCGTTATCGAAAATTTCGAAAAACCGAAAAAGTGAGATAATTCATTACAAAAGACAGCTAAAGCGACGAACTTAGTAGATGAGTTGAACTTATGACGCAGAATAGAAAATTAGTAAAATTTTGGACAATGGGCGTGGCACCGCCCACTTTTAAAAGAAGGTAATTTAACAATTTTGCAAGCTGTAATTTGGCAGTCGTTGAAGATATCATGATGAAATTTGGCAGGAACGTTACTCCTATTACTATATGTACGCCTAATAAAAATTAGCAAAATCGGAGAAGGACCACGCCCACTTTTAAAAAAAAATTTTTTTAAAGTAAAATTTTAACAAAAAATGTAATATCTTTATAGTATATAAGTAAATTATGTCAACATTCAACTCCAGTAATGATATGGTGCAACAAAATACAAAAATAAAAGAAAATTTCAAAATGGGCGTGGCTCCGCCCTTTTTCATTTAATTTGTCTAGGATACTGTTAACCCCATAAGTCGAACAAAAATTAACCAATCCTTTTGAAATTTGGTAGGGGCATAGATTTTATGACGTTAACTTTTTTCTGTGAAAATGGGCGAAATCGGTTCACGCCACGCCCAGTTTTTATACACAGTCGTCCGTCTGTCCTTCCGCATGGCCGTTAACACGATAACTTGAGCAAGAATCGACATATCTTTAATGAACTTAGTTCACGTGCTTACTTGAACTCACTTTATCTTGGTATGAAAAATGAACGAAATCCAACCATGACCACGCCCACTTTTTCGATATCGAAAATTATGAAAAATGAAAAAATGCCATAATTCTATACCAAATACGAAAAAAAGGATGAAACATGGTAAGGTAATTGGATTGTTTTATTGACGCGAAATATAACTTTAGAAAAAACTTTATAAAATGGTTGTGACGCCTACCATATTAAGTAGAAGAAAATGAAAAAGTTCTGCAGGGCGAAATAAAAAACCCTTAAAATCTTGGCAGGTATTACATATATAAATAAATAAGCGGTATCCAACAGATGATGTTCTGGGTCACCCTGGTCCACCTTTATGGCGATATCTCGAAAAGGCGTCCACCTATAGAACTAAGCCCCACGCCCTTTTAAAATACTCCTTAACACCTTTCATTTGATACCCATATCGTACAAACATATTCTAAAGTCACGCCTGGTCCACCTTTATGGCGATATCTCGAAAAGGCGAACACCTATAGAACGAAGGCCCACTCCCTTTTAAAAATACTCATTAACACCTTTCATTTGATACCCATATCGTACAAACAAAGTCTAGAGTCACCCCTGGTCCACCTTTACTTGCGATACCTCGAAAAGGCGTCCACCTATAAAACTAAGGCCCACTCCCTTTTAAAATACTCATTAACTCCTTTCGTTTGATACCCATATTGTACAAACAAATTCTAGGGTCACCCCTACTCCACCTTTATGGCGATATATCGAAACGGCGACCACGTATGGAACTAAGGATTACTCCCTTTTAAAATACTCATTAACACCTTTCTTTTGATACCCATATTGTGTAAACAAATTCTAGGGTCACCCCTGCTCCACATTTATGGCGATATCTCGAAACGGCGTCCACCTATGGAACAAAGGATTACTCCCTTTTAAAATACTCATTAACACCTTTCTTTTGATACCCATATTGTACAAACAAATTCTAGGGTCACCCCTGCTCCACCTTTATGGCGATATCTCGAAACGGCGTCCACCTATGGAACAAAGGATTACTCCCTTTTAAAATACTCATTAACACCTTTCTTTTGATACCCATATTATACAAACAAATTCTAGGGTTACCCCTGGTCCACCTTTATGGCGATATCTCGAAACTGCGACCACCTATGGAACTAAGGATTACTCCCTTTTAAAATACTCATTAACACCTTTCTTTTGATACCCATATTGTGTAAACAAATTCTAGGGTCACCCCTGCTCCACATTTATGGCGATATCTCGAAACGGCGTCCACCTATGGAACTAAGGATTACTCCCTTTTAAAACACTCATTAACACCTTTCATTTGATACCCATATTGTACAAATAAATTATAGAGTCACCCCTGGCCCACCTTTATGGCGATATCTAGAAACGGCGTCCACCTATGGAACTAAGGATTACTCCCTTTTAAAATACTCATTAACACCTTTCTTTTGATACCCATATTGTACAAACAAATTCTAGGGTCACCCCTGGTCCACCTTTATGGCGATATCTCGAAACTGCGACCACCTATGGAACTAAGGATTACTCCCTTTTAAAATACTCATTAACACCTTTCTTTTGATACCCATATTGTGTAAACAAATTCTAGGGTCACCCCTGCTCCACATTTATGGCGATATCTCGAAACGGCGTCCACCTATGGAACAAAGGATTACTCCCTTTTAAAATACTCATTAACACCTTTCTTTTGATACCCATATTGTACAAACAAATTCTAGGGTCACCCCTGCTCCACCTTTATGGCGATATCTCGAAACTGCGACCACCTATGGAACTAAGGATTACTCCATTTTAAAATACTCATTAACACCTTTCTTTTGATACCCATATTGTGTAAACAAATTCTAGGGTCACCCCTGCTCCACATTTATGGCGATATCTCGAAACGGCGTCCACCTATGGAACAAAGGATTACTCCCTTTTAAAATACTCATTAACACCTTTCTTTTGATACCCATATTGTACAAACAAATTCTAGGGTCACCCCTGCTCCACCTTTATGGCGATATCTCGAAACGGCGTCCACCTATGGAACTAAGGATTACTCCCTTTTAAAATACTCATTAACACCTTTCTTTTGATACCCATATTATACAAACAAATTCTAGGGTCACCCCTGCTCCACCTTTATGGCGATATCTCGAAACGGCGTCCACCTATGGAACTAAGGATTACTCCCTTTTAAAATACCCATTTTGTACAAACAAATTCTAGGGTCACCCCTGCTCCACCTTTATGGCGACATCTCGAAACGGCGTCCACCTATGGAACTAGGAATTACTCCCTTTTAAATACTCATTAACACCTTTCTTTTGATACCCATATTGTACAAACAAATTCTATGGTCACCCCTGGTCCACCTTTATGGCGATATCTCGAAAATGCGACCACCTATACAACAACCACCACTCCCTTTTAAAACCCTCATTAATGCCTTTAATTCGATACCCATATCGTACAAACACATTCTAGAGTCACCCCTGGTCCACCTTTATGGCGATATTTCTAAACGGAGTCCACCTATAGAACTAAGGCCCACTCCCTTTTAAAATGCTCATTAGCACCTTTCGTTTGATGCCCATATTGTACAAACAAATTCTAGGGTCACCCCTGGTCCACCTTTATGGCGATATCTCGAAACGGCGTCCACCTATGGAACTAAGGATTACTCCTTTTTGAAATACTCATTAACACCTTTCTTTTGATACCCATAATGTACAAACAAATTCTAGGGTCACCCCTGCTCCACCTTTATGGCGATATCTCGAAACGGCGTCCACCTATGGAACTAGGAATTACTCCCTTTTAAAATACTCATTAACACCTTTCATTTGATACCCATATCGTACAAACGCATTCTAGAGTCACCCCTGGTCCACCGTTATGGCGATATCTCGAAAAGGCGACCACCTATACAACAACCACCACTCCCTTTTAAAACCCTCATTAATGCCTTTAATTCGATACCCATATCGTACAAACACATTCTAGAGTCACCCCTGGTCCATCATTATGGCGATATTTCGAAACGGCATCCACCTATAGAACTAAGGATTACTCCCTTTTAAAATACTCATTAACACCTTTCATTTGATACCCATATCGTACAAACAAATTCTAGGGTCACCCCTGGTCCACCTTTATGGCGATATCTCGAAAATGCGACCACCTATACAACAACCACCACTCCCTTTTAAAACCCTCATTAATGCCTTTAATTCGATACCCATATCGTACAAACACATTCTAGAGTCACCCCTGGTCCATCATTATGGCGATATTTCGAAACGGCATCCACCTATAGAACTAAGGATTACTCCCTTTTAAAATACTCATTAACACCTTTCATTTGATACCCATATCGTACAAACAAATTCTAGGGTCACCCTAGGTCCACCTTTGTGGCGATATCTCGAAACGGCGTCCACCTATGGAACTAAGGATTACTCCCTTTTAAAATACTCATTAACACCTTTCATTTGATACCCATATCGTACAAACGCATTCTAGAGTCAACCCTGATCCACCTTTATGGCTATATCCTTAAATGGTGTCCACCTATAGAACTATGGCCCACTCCCTCATAAAATACTCTTTAATGCCTTTCATTTGATACACATTCCAGGGTTTCCCTCGGTTCATTTTCCTACATGGTTATTTTCCCTTATGTTGTCATCATAGCTCTCAACTGAGTATGTAATGTTCGGTTACACCCGAACTTAACCTTCCTTACTTGTTTTTAAATTAAAGGGTTATAATATTAATGTTCGCCCTCCGGATTAACACAGCTGTTAACATGTTGGGCGTGTTTTACTATGTTAAGTACTAAAGCAAAGAATTAAAAAAGTTTTAATTGTTTTCATCTTTATTTCTAAATAATGACCACTCTGAATAAACAGCGTCGATTTCGCCCAGGATTGAGTTTTAAGTAGCCGAATTGTCTGGGCGTAATTTGAAAAATGTCATCGCCCGACGCGGCGTATATCGTCGTCGCTCGGCATTGTGTTTCAAGCATAAGACGGCCACCCCAGCGGGTTAGGAGGTCAGAGTATACCCGCGGCAAGTATACCTGTCGTAAGAGGCGACTAAAATACAAAATAGATTCAAGGGGTTGTGTAGCGCAACCCTTTCAGGTTGCCAGCGCAATATATAGCTTCTCCAAACCCAAGGCCTTCGGGGAGTGTCCTTATCGCTACAACAACAATAGCTTAAGACGGCATCTGTAGGAATATAGAAGTTGAGTTTACATCGCTACAAATAAATAAATATAGTTTGAAGAAAAAATAAAAAAACACGCATTTAAATAATCGGGCCTGTTCTGGATTTCGATTCCGACCAATTAATTCGGAATCGAAATGGATTGGTGTTCTGAATATCGATTCCAACCAGACTTCCTCGATTTGAAAAGTTCTGCCTCTGAGCAGTCGGAATCGAAAATAATTAGCCTATTAAGCACAGATAATTACATTATTTTTCCCACAAATAAGTATTATTAAATTATTCATTTTATTTGTACGATTTATAACAACTTTTTACTGGACTATTTGTTTATTTAGCATAACAAATCTTAATTTGAAAATTCCTATCAAAAATTTTCCAAGCTAAACAAGGTGATTCTGGTCGTAATGAAACCGACGTGTTCTCAATTTCGATCGATCGATTTTTGCGATTTTTATATCAAATCTAAAAAGTTAAAAATAATTTTCAAAATAAGTTTAAAGCAATAATGAACGAAAAATACTATATAGTATTGTTGTGAAAAAAACGTGGGCGCTTTATGCTATATTTTTTGTAAATCGAGTGCCTGACGCTTTTTCTGAAAATTATTTTTAACTATATTTATTTATTTGTAGCGATGTAAACTCAATTTCTATATTCCTGCAGGTGCCATCTTAAGCTCATTAAATTTTACGAATATGTTAAAGATGAACAGATGTTTAAATCGGTAGCAAATTCACGTTCCATTAACACTTAATACAAGATCTTGATTATGTCAACCCATTTAGTTTCGAACAGTGGTGTTGCTAAAATTTAGTACACTGCCCCCAACTATGGTTTTGTGGCAGAAGAATACAATAGAACTAATTAGTAGTCTGAAAACAGATAGAACTAATTACATAGGTATATTCTTTGTACTTTTCTCTATTTGTTTCTTAAAAATACAGTCATTGTACACATATCACATAATCCTTCTGAAATTAATAAACCAACTCAATTGTGCAAATACTTACAGTTATATCATTCAGCAGGTTTTGTTATTATACTCAGCTGAGCAGAGTTCACAGGGTAGGTATATTAATTTTGTTCGCATAACGGTAATCCGTAACGGCATATACTAATCGAAATAGATATAGACTTCTATATATCAAAAGGATCTGGGCGAAAAAAGAAATTCATTTAGCCATGTGCGTCCGTCCATCCGTCCGTCCGTAAACACGATAACTTGAGTAAATTTTGAGGTATCTTGATGAAATTTGGTATGTTCCTGGGCACTCACCTCAGATCGCTATTCAAAATGAACGAAATCGGACTACAACCACGCCCACTTTGTCGATATCGAAGCTTTCGAAAAAGCGAAAAAATCCGATAATTCATTACCAAAGACGGCTAAAGCGATTGCGCAGAATAGAATATTAGTAAAATTTTGGACAATGGGCTTGGCACCGCCCACTTTAAAAGAAGGTACTTTAAAAGTTTTGCAAGCTGCAATTTGGCAGCCGTTGAACACGCCCATTGAAAAAAAATTTTTTTTAAGTCTTACTTACTTACTTAATTGGCGCTTAACCGTCTAAACGGTTATGGCCGTCCAACAAGGCACGCCAGTCGCTCCGCCAACCGACGCCAATTGGTCACACCAAGGGAGTTTAAATCGTTTTCCACCTGGTGCTTCCAACGGAGTGAGGGCCACCCTCTACCTCTGCTTCAATAGGCGGGTGCCGATAGAAACACTTTCTTGGCCGGAGCATCATCTTTCATTCGCATAACATGGCCTAGCCAGCGCAGCCGCTGCGTTTTAATTCGCTGGACTATGTGGATTTCTGCGTATAGCTCGTACCGCTCATCATTAAATCTTCTTCGGCATCGCCAACGCGTAGAGGTCCATAAATCTTTCGACGAACTTTTCTCTCGAACACTCCCAAAGACTCTTCGTCTGCTGTTGTCATGGTCCATGCTTCTGCCCCATATAGCAGGACGGGTACGATAAGTGACTTGTAGAGTATTATTTTCGTTCGCCGAGAGAGGACTTTACTTTTTAATTGCCTACCTAGCCCAAAGTAGCATTTATTGGCAAGATTGATTTTTCGCTGGATTTCAGTGCTAATGTTGTTGTTAGTGTTGATGCCGGTTCCCAAATAAACGAAGTCTTTTACTATTTCGAAATTATGGCTGCCAACAGTAGCGTGGTTGCCAAGCCGCATATGCGCTGACTCTTTGCTCGATAACAGCAGGTACTTCGTTTTGTCCTCATTCACCATCACACCCATCTTTACCGCTTCTTTTTTCAGTTTGGAGTAGGCCGATGATATCAAAGTTATCAGCATATGCCAGTAATTGCACGATTTTGTAGAATATTGTTCCAGAGCGGTTAAGTTCTGCAGCTAGTATAATTTTCTCCAGCATCAAATTAAAGAAATCGCACGGTAGGGGGTCACCCTGTCTGAAACCTCGTTTAGTTTCGAACGGCTCGGAGAGGTCCTTCCCAATTCTGACTGAGCCGATGGTGTTGCTCAACGGCATTTTGCACAGCCGTAAACGTTTTGCGGGGAAACCAAATTGGGACATAGCGGCATACAGGCAGCTCCTTTTCGTGCGGCTTTAAAATCGAGTTTTTCCAGATTTGGCGCATTGTGAAAATCTGGTCGATGGTAGATTTACCAGGTCTGAAGCCGCACTGATAAGGTCCAATCAGCCGGTACACGGTGGGCTTCAATCTTTCGCACAATACAATTGAAAGGATCTTATATGCGATATTAAGAAGGCTGATTCCACGATAGTTGGTGCATTTTGCAGTATACCCTTCTTGTGGACTGGGCAAAGAACACTTAGATTCCAATCGTCGGGGGTGCATAAGAAAAATTACTTCCATATTTAAACCATGTACATGCATACTTATAGCTTTTCCGTCGGCAAATCACTTTCTTTGGTTAATAACATATAACTCCAAAATTGTTATCATTTCCATGTAGGCACAAGAAATTTCCCTATGGGGCACAGAGAATTCTGTTATTCCTCTGCCAAATAAAAAATCAGTGGTGATTCCTTACCCCGCGAATTACAACCGCCCCTTCCTTCACATCATTTGCGTGTTTGCTCGTTTCTCTTATTCAATTTCTCCTAATAGGGTCCCCTAATTCAGCCATCGTTGAAGAACTATTTTTTATACTCATTGAGCAGAGCTCACAGAGTATATTAACTTTGATTGGATAACGTTGGTTGTACGGTAATAAAGGATCTAGATAGATTATAGACTTCCATATATCAAAATCATCAGTATCGAAAAAAAATTTGATTAGCCATGTCCGTCCGTTCCGTCCGTCTGTCCGTTTAACCACGATAACTTTAGTAGTAAATTTTTGAGGTAGCTTGTGGAAATTTGGTATGTTTAGTTCCCGACTATTTAAAATGAACGATTATCGGACAATAACCACACCCACTTTTTTCGATATCGAAAATTTCGAAAAATCGAAAAAAGTGGGCGATAATTCATTACCAAAACGGATTAAGCGATGAAAATTGGTAGGTGAGTTGAACTTATGACGCAGAATAGAAAACTAGTAAAATTTTGGACAATGGGCGCGGCACCGCCCACTTTTAAAAGAAAGTAATTTAGAAGTTTTGCAAGCTGTACTTTGGCAGTCGTTGAAGATATCATGATGAAATTTGGCAGGAACGTTACTCTTATTACTATATGACTGCTTAATAAAAATTAGCAAAATCAGAGAACGACCACGCCCACTTTTAAAAAAAATTTTTTTTAAATTCAAATTTTAAAGAAAAGTTAATATCTTTACAGTATATAAGTAAATTATGTCAACATTCAACTCCAGTAATGATATGTTGCAACAAAATACAAAAATAAAAGAAAATTTCAAAATGGGCGTGGCTCCGCTCTTTTTCATTTAATTTGTCAAGGATACTTTTAATGTCATAAGTCGAACAAAAATTTACCAATCCTTGTGAAATTTGGTAGAGGCTTACATTCTAGGACGGTAACTGTTTTCTGTGAAAAAGAGCGAAATCGGTTGAAGCCACGCCCAGGTTTTATACACAGTCGTCCGTCTGTCCTTCCGCTCGGCCGTTAACACGATAACTTGAGCATAAATCGATATATCTTTACTAAACTCAGATCACGTACTTATCTGAACTCACTTTGTATTGGTGTAAAAAATGGCCGAAATCCTACTATGACCACGCCCACTTTTTCGATATCGAAAATTACGAAAAATGAAAAAAATGCCATAATTATATACCAAATACGAAAAAAGGGATGAAACATGGTAATTGTATTGGTCTATTGACGCAAAATATAACTTTAGAAAAAACCTTGATAAAATGGGTGTGACACCTACCATATTAAGTAGAATGAAATGAAAAAGTTTTGCAGGGCGAAATCAAAAGCCCTTGTAATATTGGAAGGAATACTGTTCGTGGTATTACATATATAAATAAATTAGCGGTACCCGACAGATGATGTCCTGGGTCACCCTGGTCCACATTTTGGTCGATATCTTGAAAAGGCGTTCACATATAGAACTAAGGCCCCACTCCTTTTTATACTCAGTTGAGCAGAGCTCACAGAGTATATTAAGTTTGATTGGATAACGGTTGGTTGTACATATATAAAGGAATCGAGATAGATATAGACTTCCATATATCAAAATAATCAGGATCGAAAAAAAATTTGATTGAGCCATGTCCGTCCGTCCGTCCGTCCGTCCGTCCGTCCGTCCGTTAACACGATAACTTGAGTAAATTTTGAGGTATGTTGATGAAATTTGGTATGTAGGTTCCTGAGCACTCATCTCAGATCGCTATTTAAAGCGACGAAACTTGGTAGATAAGTAGAAATTATGACGCACAATAGAAAATTAGTAAAATTTTGGACAATGGGCGTGGCACCGCCCACTTTTAAAAGAAGGTAATTTAAAATTTTGCAAGCTGTAATTTGGCAGTCGTTAAAGATATCATGATGAAATTTGGCAGGAACGTTACTCTTATTACTATATGTACGCTTAATAAAAATTAGCAAAATCGGAGAAGGACCACGCCCACTTTTAAAAAAAAATTTTTTTTAAAGTAAAATTTTAACAAAAAATTTAATATCTTTACAGTATATAAGTAAATTATGTCAAGATTCAACTCCAGTAATAATATGGTGCAACAAAATACAAAAATAAAAGAAAATTTAGAAATGGGCGTGGCTCCGCCCTTTTCCATTTAATTTGTCTAGGATACTTTTAACGCCATAAGTCGAACAAAAATTAACCAATCCTTTTGAAATTTGGTAGGGGCATAGATTTTATGGCTTTAACTGTTTTCTGTGAAAATGGGCGAAATCGGTTGATGTCACGCCCAGTTTTTATACACAGTCGTCCGTCTGTCCTTCCGCATGGCCGTTAACACGATAACTTGAGCAAAAATCGATATATCTTTACTAAAGTCAGTTCACGTACTTATCTGAACTCACTTTATCTTGGTATGAAAAATGAACGAAATCCGACTATGACCACGCCCACTTTTTCGATATCGAAAATTACGAAAAATGAAAAAAATGCCATAATTCTATACCAAATACGAAAAAAGGGATGAAATATGGTAAGGTAATTGGATTGTTTTATTGACGCGAAATATAACTTAAAAAAAACTTTATAAAATAGTTGTGACACCTACCATATTAAGTAGAATGAAATGAAAAAGTTCTGCAGGGCGAAATAAAAAACCCTTAAAATCTTGGCAGGTATTACATATATAAATAAATTAGCGGTATCCAACAGATGATGTTCTGGGTCACCCTGGTCCACATTTTGGTCGATATTTGGAAAACGCCTTCACATATACAACTACCACCACTCCCTTTTAAACTCTCATTAATACCTTTAATTTGATACCCATATCATACAAACTCATTCTAGAGTCACCCCTGGTCCACCTTTATGGCGATATTTCGAAAAGGCGAACACCTATAGAACGAAGGCCCACTCCCTTTTAAAAATACTCATTAACACCTTTCATTGATACCCATATCGTACAAACAAAGTCTAGAGTCACCCCTGGTCAAGAAAGGCCCACTCCCTCTTAAAATACTCATTAACTCCTTTCCTTTGATACCCATATTACACAAACGAATTCTAGAGTCACCCTTGGTCCACCTTTATGGCGATATCTCGAAAAGGGGTCCACCTATAGAACTAAGCCCCACGCGTTTTAAAATAATCATTAACACCTTTCATTTGATACCCATATCATACAAACAAATTCTAAAGTCACCCCTGGTCCACCTTTATGGCGATATCTCGAAAAGGAGAACACCTATAAAACGAAGGCCCACTCCCTTTTAAAAATACTCATTAACACCTTTCATTTGATACCCATATCGTACAAACAAAGTCTAGAGTCACCCCTGGTCCACCTTTATTGCGATACCTCGAAAATGCGTCCACTTATAGAACTAAGGCCCACACCCTCTTAAAATACTCATTAACTCCTTTCGTTTGAAACCCATATTGCACAAACGAATTCTAGAGTCACCCCTGTCCACCTTTATGGCGATATCTCGAAAAGGAGAACACCTATAAAACGAAGGCCCACTCCCTTTTAAAAATACTCATTAACACCTTTCGTTTGATGCCCATATTGTGCAAACAAATTGTAGGGTCACCCCTGGTCCACCTTTATGGCGATATCTCGAAACGGCGTCCACCTATGGAACTAAGGATTACTCCGTTTTAAAATGCTCATTAACACCTTTCATTTGATACCCATATCGTACAAACGCATTCTAGAGTCACCCCTGGTCCATCTTTACGGCGATATCTCGAAAAGGCGTCCATCTATAGAACTTAGGTCCACGCCCTTTTAAAATACTCATAAATACCTTTCATTTGATACCCATATCGTACAAACGCATTCTAGAGTCAACCCTGATCCACCTTTATGGCTATATCCCTAAATAGCGTCCACCTATAGAACTATGGCCCACTCCCTCATAAAATATTCTTTAATGCCTTTCATTTGATACACATGTCATACAAACACATTCCAGGGTTTCCCTCGGTTCATTTTCCTACATGGTTATTTTCCCTTATGTTGTCACCATAGCTCTCAACTGAGTATGTAATGTTCGGTTACACCCGAACTTAACCTTCCTTACTTGTTAAAATACTCATTAACACCTCTCATTTGATACCAATATCGTACAAAAAAATTCTAGGGTCACCCCTGGCCCACCTTTATGGCGATATCTCGAAAAGGCATCCACCTATAGAACTAAGGCCCACGCCCTTTTAAAATATTCATTAATACTTTTAATTTGATACCCATATCGTACAAACACTTTCTAGAGTCACCCCTGGTCCACGTTTATTGCGATATCTCGAAAAGGCGTTCACATATAGAACTAAGGCCCACACCTTTTTAAAATACTCATTAACACCTCTCATTTGATACCAATATCGTACAAAAAAATTCTAGGGTCACCCCTGGCCCACCTTTATGGCGATATCTCGAAAAGGCATCCACCTATAGAACTAAGGCCAACTCCCTTTTAAAATACTCATTAACACCTTTCATTTGATACCCGTATCGTACAAAGAAATTCTAGAGTCACCCCTGGTCCACCTTTATGGCGATATCTTGAAAAGCCGTCCACCTATAGAACTAAGGCCCACGCCCTTTTAACATACTCATTAACACCTTTCATTTCATACCCATATCGTACAAACGCATTCAAGAGTCACCCCTGGTCCACGTTTATGGCGATATCCCGAAAAGGCGTCCACCCATAGAACTAAGGCCCACTCCCATTTAAAACACTTATTAGCACCTTTCGTTTGATACCCATATTGTACAAACGCATTCTAGAGTCAACCCTGATCCACTTTTATAACGATATTCCGAAAAGGCGTCCACCCATAGAACTAAGGTCCACTCCCTTTTAAAACACTTATTAACACCTTTTGTTTGATACCCATATTGTACAAACGCATTCTAGAGTCAACCCTGGTCCACTTTTATAACGATATTCCGAAAAGGCATCCACCCAGAGAACTAAGGCCCACTCCCTTTTAAAACACTTATTAACACCTTTCGTTTCATACTCACGCCCTTTTAAAATACTCATTAATTATGGCGATATCTCGAAAAGGCGTCCACCTATAGAACTAAGGCCCACGCCCTCTTAAAATACTCATTAACACCTTTCATATGATACTCATATCGTACAAACAAATTCTAGAGTCACCCCTGGTCCATCTTTATGGCGATATCTCCAAAAGGCGTCCATCTATAGAACTTAGGCCCGCGCCCTTTTAAAATACTCATTAATACCTTTCATTTGATACACATGTCATATAAACACATTCCAGGGTTACCCTAGGTTCTTTTTACAACATGGTGATTTTCCCTTACTTTGTCTCCACAGTTCTCAACTGAGTATGTGATGTTCGGTTACACCCGAACTTAGCCTTCCTTACTTGTTCTTAACTGATACCGTCAATTACGGGGCTACTAGTTTTTGGGTTGTAGTGACATACTAAGGCACAGATTTGATTCGTCCACTTCAGGCGCTTGGCTCATAAATGTGGTTTTAAATGCACATACATAAGTCCTTTACACCAAGTAACGCACCTCAGGCTTACATTAATACTTATGTATGGAGTTGTTTTGAATTAGTTTTCATATGGCAGAATAGGCTTTGATATTCTAACGAAAAATGCGGGACGGATTTGGATGAAATTTGGCACACATATAGCCAATAGTCTAGAAGGATCTACTAGCTATATGTTTTTGAAGAGGGGGAGGGCTCCGCCCTCTAGGAAAAGTTATAATTTAATTATTATATTTTTTCGTTTTTGTGACTGAATCATGCCAGAACGGCTGCACGGATTTTGATGAAATTTGGGACACAGACAATAGTCTACTGGCGACATTTTTATCGAACAAGGAAAGGGCAGGGTCCCACGACCTCTTCGAATATTTACTTTTTAATAACTTTTACACAATATAACTTTACGTATGCTGACCTTCACCCATCAATATTACAAAAACAAAGGGTCGAGGGCTTACAAAGTGAGCAGTGACACCCTCCGTCCTCACCCGCCCCCTTCCCTTCTTCTCTCCACTGGTGTAAAATCCATAAATTGTTATAACTTAATATAAATTTTCTCCTAAATCAAAATGTTTGGTATCTGGCTCATAAAGATCGAGATTTAAACAATTTTGAAAAACGATCGGTGGTACTCTCCTTCTCTTCCCGTCATCCGCCTTCCTTCAATTGTTTTTATTAGCACGCTTTATTAGAGTTACATGTATGCTTGTTTTCTTCATTCGCTTCAACGCGCCTGCTGCCTTATTAACATGCTTTTATAATTAGCTTCACCGTATTTGTAATCCCGTCAGGGTCATATCGCGACCCTTCCGGGAACATTTCTGGATGGGTTAGGGACTCTCCGTGATCATTTCTGGATTGTTCTCGGGATTCCGTCAAGGTAATTTCGGAACCCTTCCGGCATCATTTCTAGATGGTTTTCGGGATGTGTTCAGGATACCGTGAGGGACTATTTCGGGATAATTGGGACTATAGCCCCAGTAGAAAAAGTTGCAAATACTATTAAAGCAGAGGAGCTGAGACCAATAAATACTTTGGCCAGTGATGAGAAAATTTTAGAGCTGGTGGTTAAAAATCAATTAGTTCAATATCTAGAAAATAATAGGATACTTATACCACAACAGTCAGGATTTCGACAGAATTATTCTTGCAAAACAGCTTTAAACATGGTTATAGCTGAATGGAAAGAAGAACTTAATAACAAAAAGTCGATCGTTGCAGTTTTCATTGATCTCAAATCGTAAGCAAAGAACAATAATTGGTTCAGCATTATCGGACGAAGTTGACGTGAAGATTGGTTTACCCCAAGGCTCTGTGCTAGCTTTAATTTTATTTAACATTTATATTAATGATATTAAGTCTATATTGAAATTCAGTACCATAAAACTATTTGCTGATGATGCACTAATTTCCAGAAATGGTAGGAATGAACATGAAATAAGAGAAAAACTGCAAAGTGATTTAGATGCTCTCTATATTTGGATGTGTGATAACAGACTAAAAATCAATATTGAAGAAACTAAATACATGGTAATAACTAATATTGCTCATTTAGAAACTATTAAAACAAATAATTCTAAAATTGAAAAGGTGCAGAGGATTAAATATCTCGGCAGTCAAATAGATTGCAAACTAAAATTTGAATTCCATGTTGATTATATAACAGGTAAAATAGCTAAAAAATATGTTTCATTCAAAGAACCTGTAAAAACTTGAATAATTATTATAAAGCAAAAATATATAGGTCCGTAACTGAGCCAAATTTAATATATTGTTCTACTATTTTCTTTATCTTGAAGGATTCGCAAATCGATAAACTAAAAAAAATGCAGAATAAAGCTATTTATATTAGGTAAACGTTTTGATACCCCCATTAAAGATATGCTACAAAGTTTGAATTGGATGAGCGTAAAACAGCAAATATTTTTCCACAGTATGAAGTTTATATACAACATAAAAACCGGAAATTTGCCTGATTATCTTAAAACAAGTATTAAATTTAACTACGAGGTTCATGACAGAAATACGAGGCAGAGAAATAATTTTAAATTACCTAATTACAAAATGGAGTCTGAAAAAAATAGTCTTTTTTACAAAGGGTTAAAATGCTTCAACGAATTACCTGCAAATATTAAGAATTGTGATAATAACTTGTTTAAGAAAAGATTATATGCTCACGCGAAATCAATGAATAAAAAATGAATATTAGGATTCGAATGAATTTGTGTTACATGTTTTCAAATTCAAATACATGTTTGAAATTCAAATTTATGTTTCAAATTCAAATACTAATTTAAGTTCAATTTTGTACGTAGTACATATTGTTAATTAATGCAATAATGCTTTTAGGTGTTGATCTAGGCTCTAAGAATCGTAATAAATAAATAAATAAATAAATCATTTCTGGAGAGTTTTCGGAATTCGTGCCGGATCCCGTCAGGGTAATTTCGGGACTTTTTCGGGATATTTTCGGGACCCTTCCGGCATCATTTCTGGATGATTTTCGGGATTCTTCCGGGATCGTGTCAGGGCAATTTCGGAACTTATTTGGGACTATTTCGGGATCATTTAGGGGACCCTTCCGGCATCATTTCTGGGTGGGGTTCGGGATCTCGTCGGGTCATTTCGGGACTATTTCCGGATCATTTGGGGACTCTTCCGGTATCATTTCTGGATGATTTTCGGGATACGTCTGGGTACCCATAGGTTAGGTTAAGTTGAACTGGCCGATCCATGGGACCTCACATAGACTGAATAAGTCCGTAGTGTTACCAGAAGTTTGTTTTAACGACCAAACTGAAAAACCCTATCAAAAACCAGGACCTATGTTATAAAATAACTCCGTCCTCTTGGCAAATACTAGAAGCTTCCTAGGAGTTAAGCCGCTTGCTGCTTCTATACCTGACAGCTGTATCACTCCTAATAGCTGGAGTCTTAGCCTGGCAAGCGCAGGGCTAGAGCACAGAACGTGCTCGATCGTTTCCTCCTCCAGCCCGCACTTCCTACATCTTCTATCACTGACCAAGCTTAATTTAAAGGCATGTGACGCCAGAAGGCAGTGTCCAGACAGAATTCCCGTCATGAGTCTACAGTCCTCTCTTTTTAATGATAGAAGCAACTTTGTTAGTCTATGGTTGTAAGACCTGCACATAATCTTCGACACTTTACAGCCCCGCGCTTGAACACACGCCCTTCCTGCTTGGTCGATCATGTGCACCTCCCGCCTTCGCTTAATTTCGCCCAGTCTAATTGGGACGTCAACGGTGCAAGCTTCAAGGGATGCGCCCTTTTTAGCTAATTCATCCGCTTTTTCATTCCCATCTATTCCCATATGCCCTGGGACCCAATATAGATGTATGCCTCTCCCTGTCACGATTCTCTCCAGGGACTGCTTACACTCTAACACGCATTTAGATGCTATGGTATGCGAGATTATTGCCTTAATGCTGCTTGACTGTCAATATAAAAGTTAACACAGTTGTAGCTTAAGCTATTCTCTTCCAGGGTTTCTACTGCTTTGGTTACGGCTAATATTTCCGCTTAGAAAACGCTGCAGTAATCCGGCAGCCTGTAGGATCTCGTTATTTCCGGATCAGCACAGTATACCGCAGACCTTACTCCTTCCACTATTTTGGAACCATCTGTGTAGACATGTATCGCCTCGTCCACCATTTGAGCACCCTTGCGCCAACCATCCACCTCTTTTGTTGCCTTAAGATAGCCCTCGAAGCGCAGATACGGAATCAGGTATTCTGTTCGTCTTGTGATTCATGACGCTGTACTACTATGGCCGTGTGGTCGGCGCTCAAGCTGCCCGAGTCACTGAGCCTTGTTACAGTTGTTAACGCTATGTTCTTTGCTACCAGGTCTACAGGTGGAATGTGCAGAATTGTATATAGTGCAGCTGTCGTGGTGGTTTTCAGGCTTCCGTAATGCTAAGCATTGATAGTCTGCATACCCCCTTTAATTTTTTGAGGTAGGTTGCCCTTTGTATGGCTTTCCACCAAACAATAACTCC
This sequence comes from Eurosta solidaginis, assembly GCA_029619165.1. Lineage (NCBI taxonomy): Eukaryota > Metazoa > Arthropoda > Insecta > Diptera > Tephritidae > Eurosta > Eurosta solidaginis. The sequence continues at coordinate 31,721 of JARSSU010013882.1, read as the reverse complement.
ATAGTATAGCATAGGGCTTACAATCGCTGTAAAAACCCAATGAGAAAGAGAGGGCGATAAGCCCCACGTACACCCCGGAATTCTTTTACATGCATAAAGTGCCGTTGAAGCCTTCTTCACCCTCTCCTCCACGTTGAGCTTCCATGACAGTTTACTGTCTAGGATGATTCCTAGATACTTTCTGCAAGGTTTCTCCTGTAGGGTCACGCCTGATCCAATTTGGGACCTTGTACCTCTTTGTAAACAAGACCATATCTGTCTTATCCGCGTTGACTTTCAACCCGACATTTGATGCCCAGCTATGAATATCCCGAAGCGTCCGATCCATCAAAGAGATAATCGTTGGAAGGCACTTTTCACTTATGACAATTGCAACGTCATCCGCGTAAGCCGTAAGTTTTACGGGTCCCTCATCAAATCTCCTGAGCAGTTGGTTGATGATCAGCGTCCACAGCCGAGGTGATAGCACCCCTCCCTGCGGCGTTCCCCTCTCCACTGATTTCGTGGCCTCGTACAATCCCCATTGTAATGTAATCTTCCTGCAATTTAAGATGCAGCCGATCCATGTGGTTAAGGCTGGATGTACTTTATTGTAATTAACACCATCCATAATAGCCCATTTAGATACATTATTGAAAGCCCCGTAAATGTCTAAGAAGACTCCTAGAGCGTATTCCTTATATTCCAAGGCGTTCTCTACGCTTATTACCACCCTATGCAATGCGGTGTCTACCGACTTGCCTTTGGTGTACGCATGTTGTGTTGTGGAGAGCAGCTTTTCATCCATGTTGGACTTATGTACACATCTATTAGCCTCTCAAAGGTTTTGAGCAGAAATGATGTTAAGCTAATGGGTCTATAATATTTGGCATACACGTGACCGATCTTTCCCGCCTTTGGTGGGAAAGCTATTCGAGCAGTTCTCCAAGAGTGCGGTACATGATTCAGTCTTATGCACCATCGAATATTATTTTAAGCCATTCCACGAACGCCCTACTTGAGACTTGTAGCATGGCTGGGAATATACCATCTGGTCCCGGCGATTTAAACTTAGAAAATGTCTTCACTGCCCACGCGATCTGGTATCGGTCACCAAGCCCGGCACTACCCGCTCCGTGATCAAAGTGCGAGTGCTGTCTGCTGGCTCTTCTAAACCATCTCCCGATTGGAATTGTGTATCGAGAAGCACCTCAAGGGATTCCTCACTATTACGCGACCATTCCCCGTTCTCCTTCTTTATTAGTCCCTGGACTATATTTCCCCTTGCTAGGACTTTTCTCAATCGTGCTGTTTCGCTGGAGCACTCTATGTCCTTACTGAAACTTTCCATGAGATTCTCTTCGCCCTGGAAATTTCACGCTTGTATACCCTCGGTAGATCCCTGTATTCGTCCAGACACGTATCGCTTTCCACGGTCTTTGCTAGCTTAAACATTTCTTTTACCTGTCTTCTTAGAAGACTCAGCACATTGCTCCACCATGGCGGCTTTGCTGTTCCGCTGAATCTTCTTAGAGTGCAAGCTTTGTTATACGCAGTCATAAGCGTCCTAGTTAGGAAATTAATTAGATTCCTCCAGTTCTTCCACATTGGCAACCTCTTTGGGTTGTCCCAGTTTCGTTTCTACCTGTTTCTGGAATTTAGTTCAGTTTGTTGACCTAGGGTTTCTTAAGGGAGGACCCTTCTCTACTCTCTTTAGGGGGATACTGAAGCTGATATACGCATGACCGGAAAAGGATGGTCTATCAAGAACCATCCAATCATACCTTGATATATACCGTTCGGAGCTCAGTGTAATATCCAACACATTGCTGGATGTTGGACCAATGCATGTAGTGGCATTTCCCCTGTAGGCTATCTGCAAATTGGTTTGCAGGATGTAACAAAATAGAGATTCACCTCCCTCGTTCGTATCTAATCCTCACCACGCATTGTGGTGCACATTTGCATCAACGCCTAGGACCAACCGCCCTTTGTGCCCTTCGTCCTGTACTAGCCTCTTGAACTCCATCGGTGGAACCTCCGCAGCATGGGCCATGTAGCAGGATGCCAGGATAAGTGCCTGCTTATTCCTCTGCTCAACGGCCACCACTACGAGGTCATCAGTAGTGTAATTAGGCAGCATATATGAATGCAGCTGTTTCCTTACCATTACTACAGCTCGCACCCGTCCTTCCGTTTGCGCATATTAAACGCCAAATCCGCGCGCGCTAAGTCCAGAAACCTTTCCTCGCGATGAGAGCCACGGTTCCTGGATCAGCGCCACGTCAAACGAACCCTCCTCAAGGGTTAGGAGGAGTCCGCTCGACGCCACTTTACTGTGTTGGAGGTTTATCTGTAGGACTCGCAGCACCATTGGGCTGTTTGTCCCCCTCCAACACCTTCGTCGTGACGTCGTCCTCTTCCCCTTGCCTTTTGGTTTAGAGTGTTCGAAGCCCCGTTCAGCCTCTTGTAGCTGTTGCGCCGGGTGTTCCTCTGTGCGACTCACAGCACCATCTGGCTCTTGGTCCTCTTCTAACACCTTCGTGGTGACGTCGGCACCTCCATCTGTTTTTTTCCCTTAGGCTTCTGAGGTCCTTTTCGACTTCGCCCACTTCCAGCGTGTTAGGATTTTTATCCTCGGGACTTCTTTTCCTGAGTCGCATATGAATTTTGCCTGTACCAAAGGACATTTTTCCAAGCTGCGTGTACAATATATCCTCCGCCTGCTTGTTTATTTGGCAGACGTAGAACTGACCTTCCTCGATAGGCCCAGATACCGTAAGTACCTTCCAATCCTTTGTCGGTATGTTCGGATTCTGATTCTGCAGAAGTCACAGTGTATCCTCCGACTTCATCACGCATGGTATCCATACCTTAACTTTTGATACCGTGGGAAATTGCGCTTTATCCACCACCTCAAACCGCGCGTTCGTGCCTTGCCATTGGAGGTTTGGAACCACTTCCTCCAGCCACCGCAAGCTCGCGATGTTGTCGTACACCATCATCTTCACACCATTATACCATCCCCCCGAATCAAAGGTTGGAAGGGGCTTACTTGGTTGTTCCCGCTTCATCTTAAGCATTAAGTTAATAAGTTCCCTTTCTACAGATCTCCACCTTTCAGTAGTTATCTGTCCGAAAGGATTGCGACGCTCAACCAGCACCACAGTCAGTGACTGCTTTGCCACATCACTCATCTTCTCGGGAAAAGCCGGAGTCTTAGTGTTAACACCCTTTGGTACCTCCGAGAAAGCCGGAGTCTTAGCTTTAACTCCCTTTAGCACCTCCGAGAAAGCCGGAGTTTTAGCGTTATCCCCTTTGGTTTATCTCCTACTTCCGTAGTTGAAACTTCCCTCTGATTCGCAGCTTTCAAGGTAGTTGCTACCTCGCTATTGGGGCCATCTGTCTTACAGCTTTGGGCCTACTTGTCTTGTCTATGCGACTGCCCTGCCTCGCGGCTTTGGGACTGGGTCCTTTCTGCCTCTTGAAAGCAGGCTTGTCGCCTTCCGCCGAACGTTGCCTCTTCATTCTGCCATTCGACGCTTCTTCCTCCTCGTACCGGTTGCAGAACCGAGGGTTTCTAGCAGCAAACCTTTTGAACTGCCTTCGACCTACTTCTATCGCCTCATGGGCCCATTCCAAGCGCTCGATCTCTCGAACTTCTGTTGGGTCGACCACTGCTCCCAGGCGTTGGACAATTCTTAGTGCTGTACGGTACTGCGAGAGAGCTCTTTTACTTCCTCTGCTCCGTACCCTTCTCCACTCTTCTACTCAGTTTTCATTTGTGTGCTTTTCCAACACGGAGTTTATTGAATCAGCACTGCTCTCGTTCCCCGAGTCCGACGCATCGCTTAATGCGTATTCGCCGTCCTTGGTTTGCGACTCAGTCCTCCTCTTATCATCCTCCTTATTACAATTTGGTAATGAGTCGTTCATCTTGGTCATACGACCACCTGCCCGATAAGGCGGGTTCAGCGGTCCAGTATTATATACGGGGAAAGATCCGTCAGCCACAGCAGCGCCCCTTACTGTGGTAAGGCCATCAATGCTTCCCGAGGTGGCCCGGTATCGGGAAGGCTCCGTTCGAATACAGCCAAATTTATCCCCTGGCTGCAAATAGTCCAATAGGCACGGCCCGCATAACACCCTGGATTAGGGGGGTTGGTACCCGTAAGAGCAATTTCGGGAAATTTCTGTATAGTTTTCGTGGTCCATCCGTCCGGGTACCAGTCGGGGTCATTTCGGGACTTTTTCGGGATTATTTGCGGACCCTTCCGGCATCATTTGGATGGTTTTCACGATCGTGTCGGGGTCATTTCGGGATCATTTGGGGACCCTTAAGGGATAATTTCTGTATAGTTTTCGGGATCCGTCCGGGATCCCGTCGGGGTTATTTCGGGACTTTTTCGGGTGTATTCCAAGATCATTTTGGGATCCTTCCGGGATCATTTCTGGATGGTTTTCGGGATCCCGTCAAAGTAATCTCGGAACTACTTCGGGATCATTTGGGGACCCTCCAGGCATCATTTCTGGATCGTTTTCGGGATTGGTCCGGGATCCCGTCAGGGTCATCTCCGGACTACTTCGGGATCAATTGGGGACCCTTCCTGCATAATTTTGGGGTAGTTTTCCGGATCCGTCCGGGATCCCGTCGGGGTTATTTCGTGATTTTTTCTGGACTATGTCGAGATCATTCGGAGACCCTTCCGGGATCATTTGTGGATGGTTTTTGCCATCCGTTCGGGATCCAGCCGGTGTCATTTCGTGAATTTTTCTGGATTATATCGGGATCAGTCCGGGATCACGTCAGGGTAAGTCCGGGAACACTTGGGGACCCTTCAGGGATCCTTTCTGGAGGGCTTACGGAAATCCCTTTGGAGTAATTTCGTGACTTCTTCTGGATTATTTCGGGTTCTTTTGGGGAGCCTTCCGGCATCAGTTCTGGATGGTTTTCGGGATCAATCTGGGATCTTGTCGGGGTCATTTCGGGTCTCTTTAGGGATCATTTGGGACCATGTCGGCGTATTGTTTTCGGGATTTGTCCGGGATCCTGTTAGGGTAATTGCGGAACTTTTTCGGGATCATTTGGGACCCTTCCGGCATCATTTCTGGATAGTTTTCGGGATCATTCCGGGATCGCGTCGGGGTTGTTTCGTGTTTTTTTCTGGACTATGTCGAGATAATTCGGAGACCCTACCTGGATCATTTGTGGATGGCCATGCGGCATACCGCCGGTGTCATGTCCGGGATCCGGCTGCGGTGATTTCGGTACTATTTCGGAATCATTTGGGGACCCCTCAGTGATCATTTCTGGATGGTTTTCGGGAATTTTCCGGGATCCCGTCGGATTCATTTCGGGAATATTTTGGTATCATTTTGGGACCCTTCGGAACTGCAACTTGCTGCAAATTATTCGTGATTAAAACTCGGTATGTTTTATCTTTAATATTGTAACGAATTTAGTATAATTCCTCTTATTTGCAACCTTCTGCTAACGTTCGAATCGCTAAACTGTTGAATAAATAACTCCACTATTCAATGATGCAAAATGGCCTTTATTAGACTACTTTCAAAATAACACTTCTATTGCTCGCCAGATAGCGTCTTAAATCAAACTGATTGTCGCCCCTCTACTGCTGCTGTTTTTATATTGTGCAGCTTCGTTGTTGACATATTTCTAGGCGCTTCCGTTTCCAGAACTTACTAGTTAGTTATCAGCTATAAAAATACTCAGCTGTAACTACAGATGCATGATTTTATAGCTTCTCTTATACCCCATGCGCGTGCATATGTGACACTTGCACAACTATTGCATACTTTTGGGAGTATCTCAGATATATGCATGTGGTTGTGCGTTGCTTCTCCGCTGCGTGTACGTACATATGTGTAGACATAATGATTGATTTATTGATGTGCATACAAGTCACTGCGTAGCATCGGCTTAGAGATGATAGTATTCCTTAGTGTTGCTAATATTCGTCACTCTGCCCTCCAACTAAGTCTGATAGTCCCGATCAGACAAATCTCTCGATCTAAACGCTGCCTTTCCAAACGAACCACTTTCATTTTGGTTCGTGGTTTGCCAATGGTTTTTAAGCGGTACACTACATCGTTGATCCATTTTACAACTTTGTATGGGCCTTCCCAATTACACTGCAATTTCGGGGACAAACCTTCTTTTCGTTGGGGGTTGTATAACAGCACCAAATCTCCTTCCTCAAACCCTTCCGAATTAATTGCTTTGTCGTATCTGGCTTTCATCTTGCCACTCATAATCTTTGCTCGTTGCCTTACCAGATCGTGTATCTCTCTCAGCTCTTCTTCCAAGACACCAGTGGATTTCTTGACATTTCTCTCCGCACCGGCATCTATCCCATACTTCAAGTCAGCTGGTAGTCGAAGGTCACTGCCAACAATTACCTTTGCGGGAGCTTGGCCTGTTGTCTCATGTACTGCCGATCGGTAAGCCATCAAGAATAATGATATGTGTGTATCCCACTCCTTATGGTACTTGTCTACTACTTTCCTTAAATGCTCCTCCAATGTTCTATTGAAACGTACCACCATACCATCGGACTGAGGATGCAATGCAGTTGTCCACGTTTTTCGAATGCCCATGGATAACATGTGACATATCTGTATCTTCTAGCTGACACTTTCTTAGTTGTTCCTTGTCCCATTCATCCGTACATGTTATAGTAATTAGCCGGACAGCTATAATTCCTTCTTTAGCCTCGGCCTTTGAACAGTGCTTGCATTCCAAACTACATGGTTTTCGTGACATTGCATCAGCATTTCCATGGGTACTACCTTTTCGATGACAATGGAAAAGTCATAGCTTTGTAGTCGCTCGATCCACCGTGGCAGTTGTCCTTCCGGATTACATAACTGCAGAAGCCATTTCAACGCTGCGTGATCTGTCCTGACGCGGAATCGCTGGCCGAAGAGGTATTTGTGAAAATGTTTAATGTACTCTACCAACGCCAACACCTCTCTCCGTGTAACGCAGTAGTTCCTCTCTGGTTTTCCAATTGAACGGCTGTAATATGCAACTAACTTCTCCTGTCCATCAACCAGTTGTGACAAAACGCCTCCTATAGCATATCCACTCGCATCTGTATCTAGAATAAATGTTGCTCCTGGAATCGGATATGCCAACATTGGGGCAGTGCACAAACGCTCCTTCAATGTTTGGAAAGCCACCTCTTGCTCCTTCTTCCATTCAAAAGCTTTATTTTTTCTTGTAAGCTAATGGAGGCTATGGGCTACGCTGGAAAAGTTTGGCACAAATCGGCGGTAATATGTGCACAGCCCAAGGAAACTTCTCAATTCATGCAGGTTCAGTGGTCTTGGCCAATCATTTACTGCCTCTATCTTTTAATTCGCAGTACAGATGCCTTCTATCGTTACTTTGTGACCCAAATAATTTACTTCCTTTTTAAACAGCGAACACTTTTTGGGACTTAGTTTCAGACCAGCGCCAGCTATTCTCTGGAAAACTTCCTCTAAATTTTTAAGATGTTCATCAAAGTTCTTGCCCAATACGATGATGTCGTCCAGGTACACCAAGCATGTTTTCTAATGTAGTCCTTTCAATACCTGATCCATGAGTCTCTCGAAAGTAGCTGGTGCATTAAATAGTCCACAGGGCATTACTATAAATTACCAAAGACCATCTCCGACGCTGAAAGCTGTTTTTTCTTGTCTTCCTCCTTCACCTCCACTTGCCAGTAGCCACTTTTCAAGTCCAGTGTGCAAAACCATTTCGTACAAGAGAGTGAGTCCAGAGTGTCGTCAATTCTTGGCAAATGGGTAGCTATCCTTTTTCGTGACTTCGTTCAACTTGCGGTAGTCCACGCAAAACCTCATTTTCCCATTCTTCTTCTTCACAAGTACCACAGGTGAGCTCCATGGACTAGCTGATGGTTCGATGACGCCGCTGTCGCTCATTTCTTGTACGATTTGACTAACAACTTCCCGTTTCGCCAGTGGAACACTACGAGGAGCTTGAAGTATCGGTCTCCAGTGTCAATTTGATGTTTCACAACATTGGTGCGGCCTGGTTTGGAACCATTCTGGTCAAATATGTTCGCGTGTTTTAGGAACAGCTATTTTGCCTTACTCTGGTATTCTTCCTCTAGGCCATCCGTCCATGCCATGATGTCATCTGAAAGATCAATAATGCTAGTTGAAACCTCCTTCTGGAGCTGTTCACAATTGATTACTTCAGCCTCTTTTCATCTTCCTCTGGTCAGTTTGGGTGGTGACTTGAACTCATTGAGTACTCTTACCGCGATAAGTCCTTCTTCTTTTTTTATAGCCAGGGTTTTTCCTACAAGTATGTTCGGTGTTGATTTGTTTGCTGCTTCGACAACCCACAATTTGTTTGTCCTACAATCTCCATCAACCTTTACCCAGATCACTGCTTCGGATTTTGGTCGTATTTGCTGAATCTCTTCCACCAGCACTCGTTTACTGCTATAGCCTCTCTCGTAGCCGAAATTAAGTGGCACATCCATGTTCTTAAAACGCATCGTTTTGCTATGCATATCGATCTTGATGCTTTGGTCGATTAAGAAGTCCACTCCAATTATGATTTCATCAACAATCTCGGCCACTATAAAATTGTGTACTACCGTGACGTTCCCAATTGCTACTTCACATGCTACTTCTCCAATTACCTGGGTGTCCTCTCCCGTGGCTGTACGTAATCTTGCTCCAAGCAATGGTCTTATCTTCTTGTTGACTAAATCTGATCGAATGATGGAATGGGATGCACCCGTATCTAGAGTCAGTAAACGTTCCCTTCCATCCACATGTCCTCCGACAGTAAGATTGTTTGACCTTCTTCCAATTTGTGAGATAGAGATTATGGTGCATTTAATTGAGGGAGCCAGCTGTCGCCCCTTGCGGCTGTGTCGCTTTAGGTTAACGATTGATTGGTCTTGGAGATGTGATCATCTCCTTCAACTCTGCGTTTACGATCACCCACATTGTTGGAACTGTTAGGGTTGGTGTTGCAATAACGCGCAATGTGCCCTGGCTTTCCACACTTAAAGCATTTTACTACATCATTATTCTTCTGCTGCGAACCCTTCAATGCTTCCAAAATTGTGTCTACACACTCTGGTCTTTCTACTTCCACACGATGAGCCTTATATGCTGGTTTACTCAATAGGGAGGCAGTTTCCTGAGTCAATGCATGCGATACCGTTTCAGCAAATGTCAGCTTTGGATTTGCGTATGTAGCTCGCTTCGTTTCCACGTCCCGTATGCCATTTATAAAACTCTGGATGTTTACCCTCTCGGTGTATTCCACGCGCGCGTACGCATTTGCGAGATGAGCAAACTCCTGCAAAGTCTCATTCGCTCGTTGGTGACGGTTTTGCAACTCAATTTGGTATATCTGTTTTCTATGCTCGCTTCCATAACGTCTCTCGACAGCGGCCATCAATGCTTAATAGTTGTTCCGCTCTCCTTCTTGAATCGTTTGTAGGATTTCGGTTGCTGGCCCCTTCAATGCTACGAATAGAGCTGCAACTTTATCTTCAGCATTCCGGTTGTTTACTCCTGCGGTCTTCTCAAACTGTAGCTTAAAGACCTGGAAAGCAAAAGAACCGTCAAAGGATGGTGTTTTTACCTTTGGATTGCTTGCTGAAACAGCTGGGTGATTTAGTTGCAACTCCTGTATACGACCTCTCAAAGCATCCACCTCGGCTTCGATGTTTTCCTCAAAGTACGTTATTTTCTCGTCCATACGCGCTTCGAGTTTTGATGATATACGCGCCTCTTGCGCTTTGAGTTGTTCTGTTATGCGTGCCTCTTGTTCTTTCAGTTGTGTTTAAATCTTTGTTTTATGCTGATTCCAGCGGTACATTTCTCTTTTGGTGCAAATGAAAGGTTTGGGGGTAATTCCATGTCAAAAGGCGAAATTATGAATTTTTCAAATCAAGATATCTCCGAAACTGGGGTATGGATTTCAAAAATTAAAAAATCGAAAAATAACCTATAAAAGTACCTTTCATCTGATGTATATATATCTAGTTTCGGAGATATTTTGATTTGAAAAATTCTTAATTTTGCTTTTTGACATGGAATTACCCCAAACTTTTCAGTGCACCAAAAAAGAAATATACCGTTGGAATCAGCATACAAATCTCTATAAAGTCCGATTTTTTATTTTTTGACAAATGTATGTATTCTGCACTTAAGCCCTCTCCTGAATTCAAAAAAATGTCTTAGTATCTCTAAATCGCGGGACCCCTGAGAAACCCCGGGCCTGGGGGAATCCGCCCCTTCCTCCTCCCTCTCGTCAGGCCTGTTTACACATATTTAATTAATAACACAATTCAACTCTGCGAATATATACATATATAAACCACTCTTTACTAGGAAATTTTCTTTTGAAAAACTGAAGCAAGTGTTTTGTTAAAGCTGAGCTCATTTCATTTCGCAGAAATATGCGTAAGCACCTTAAAAAATTTGTTTGTGCAACTAATTAAAAAAACAAGATGTTTTTTTTGTACTATTCCTGAAATCTATAAGAAAAAGTGTTTGTTTATTTTTTATTCACAAGCCCAATTAGGTATAAAACGCGTTAACAGAATTTATGACGTAGTTGGTTGGTTGGAGTGGCGAGTCCCAATTGACTCCAATTAGCGCTCATGCGTCATTTGGATACCACAAACTCGTGAGTTAGCCAATGAAAGGGTGTTGTAAGAATAGTAATAAACATTTTCACATGCCTTAGGGAAAAACCCGTCCCCATATGTCCCTCCCATGGAGTTTATGAATTTGAGAAGCTCCCCGGCGTAACATCCTTGAGTTCTGGGAGGCTTTCGAAAAAGGGCTTTCCAAGAAACTTTATTCTGCTTCGACAGTGTGCTGGGCATTCGCACAGCAGATGCTCAACCGTGTCCTTCGCCTACGGATGCTTGCAGCTGCGACAGGAGGTATTGTGTTCCAGTCCCATCCGTGCCGCATGTACCCCAATTGTCCAATGCCCCGTGTGCACCGCAACTACTCTGGATATATCCCTTCTGTTCATCTTAAGGACAGCTACAGATCGTTTTTCTTTATATAGCGGCCACAAGGTCTTTGAAACTCTGCAGGTCCGCAACCGATTCCGCCTCTTGTTGGCTTCGCCCAACCAGTGCCGGGAGATGCGACCCTTGATGAGTCCCAGGATTTCAAGGGCCCCCTTCACTCCTGAGACATCAAGAGCCGCTCCACGCCATGCCAGCTCATCCGCCATGACTCATGGCGCTCCCCCTACCAGGTCTGATGATATCGTCTCTGACCCGAAGGCCCCAAGAGGCGCCTGGCTATGGGAGAAAATGGCTACCCTGTTACTGTTATCTTTGATATCCATTAACGCTTTGCGCGCCTCTTGGATAATGAAAATCTCAGCTTGAAACACACTTGTCGAATCGGGAAGCCGCATAAATAGGACGTGGGCGGCACAGTCGCAAATACTTCCGCTCCCACTCCGCAAGCCATTTTAGATTCGTCCGTGAAAACCGAGATGTTGGATCTCTGAGTGATCCCCCCATCTTTCTTATCATTCCTTGTGGGGAAGAGAATTGTGTAGTTTGTGTCAAAGTCTTTCCTTGGCCTATGTAGTCCGTTTTTGACAAGATTCGGAAGTCGTTAATATTGAGCAGGATACGACCGTGCTCGCATGTACGCTCCTTCCATAGGCCCAACTCCCAACGCCTTAGGGCGCCTTGAGATGCCGTTTCCTTGGTAAAGAGATCTACCGGTGGAACATTGCATTTCACGTTTAAAGCTTCCGAGGGGCACGACTTAATTGCCCCCGTGATCGCTCCGCAGGCAAATCGTTCAACTTTCCCTAGCATGTTAATTATGTATTTCACCTCTACCGCCTTCTACCATACGAGTGCCCCATATGTCAGAATTGGTCGAATAACTGCCTTATACATCCATGCCATGAAGTCTGGCCTCGGACCCCACTTTTTACCTAGAATTCCTTTGCCGGCATACATAGCTCCGTATGCTCTTTTGACTCTGTGATCTGTGTTAAGCCTCCAGTTCAGCTTTGGTGTTAAAAATACTCCTCGATATTTAGCCCTATCAGAAAGACTCAACTCCTGGCCACCCTGGTACCTCTTCAATTCAGGGGCACATGATTAGGTCGAATACAGGCTTTAAAGATGCGCTCCATCCAGGGCATCAACAGACAGCGAGTTTTTTGTAGCATCGATGGGAAAATGCCATCCGGCTCTGGGGATTTGTATGGCGAAAAACTGTTGATAGCCCATTCTGTCTTTTTTCCGTTATAAGTCCATTTATTAATCGGAGGGAGGGTATTACCCCTGTATACTCCCTTGCTTCCATTTGGGTGGAACTACAGCATGGAAAGTGCGTTTTTACCAGCAGATCCACTCTTTCAGCGGAGCTCCCTGTCCATGATCCATCTTCTTTCCTCAAGAATGATGGGCAGGATTTTTCCTTCGAGAGAATTCTCGAACATTCTCTAGTTGACTCGATAAAAGAGGAAAATTCTTTCCAGCATTCCGTCTTTGCCTTCTGAACAGCTTTTTTGTAGCACCTAAGACTATCTTTATACGGTTCCCAGTTTCCATTTAACCGGCTTAGGTTGAATAGTTTTCGAGTATCTTTCCTGAGCGTAAAAAGGTTGGCATTTCATCAGGGGGTATACATTTTACTTAAACTAGTTGAACAAGCTATCCGGAAGGCAGACCCTAAGGCCTCCTACAGTTTGCTACAGTTAGCATCAAGGTCCTCCACTGATGAAATTTCCTGTGCCGAATGCCTCCCTAGCTTATTTCCTACCACTATGACGAACTTTCGCCAATTGGTCCTCTTTGGATTACGATAGGGAATAGGAATTTCTACATTAAGGCAGATACTGAGTAGTATCCTCCTTTGGTCAGAAAACGACTGACTATATGAGACTCTCCAGCAGTCTACCCGAAATTTGCTGTTTCCGCTTAGTAGTGTGACATCTAACACCTCCTCTCACCCGTTGAATGTGTCAATGGTTGGAAATACAAAGGTGGGTGTGTTTCCCTGTTTGCATACTATTAGGTCAGTACTAATGATAAATCCAAAAGTGACCCGAGTGTTGATTTCCTTACTTCCCCATAGGGAGGGCCTGGAATTGGCATCACATCCCAGACTAGAATCAATTCAAAAACAGTTTTTACTTTTCGCCTTGAGAAATCTTCAATGGGACTCTCCGTATAATCTGCCTCCTTACACTAATCGGTTAAAACTAATAAATCTTCCTACCCTTGCAAGTCGTAGAGAAATTCTAGGTGTACTATTTATGGCTAGACTTTTAAATGGATAGATTTCAAGGCCACTATTTGAACGAAGCAAACTTGAATGTTCCATGCTGAGTTTCAAGGCATTATAAACCTGTAATTCTTAAACAACGCAGAAGCAATTTCCAACTAAACGAACCTTTTCTATGTTTATGTGAAGATTATAACTCTCACTCGAGGATAATTGATGTTTCGGACTCTCTCTTTGCCATAAAAAAAAACGGTTCTATCTTCTCTTAATAATAAAAAAAATATATATTTTTACTTTTAATCTATTGTATTTTGTGAATCTATATTTCTCAGCTGATGAGTTTCTCTGTAGCTGAGCTGTTTTAGATCTCGGCGGTTAGAAGCCACTGCCTCTCAAAGACTCGGTAACAATGTTTACAGATCTCCAGTCCTGCATCAAGGCTCCAACTCCTCCGGTGGCGCGTCCTTGTCGTGCGGCATGTAGCAAGAAGCAATTAGTATGCTGACTCCGCCAGCTGTCTATAGCGAAATCTTTTTCAGATCCGAAGAGCTGTGAGAAGAAACAAGAAAAATATTGTAGTTAGATTTTACCAAAACCTCCAGGCGCTTGTTAGCATTGTCGACCTCATCCGGCTCGGGGTCTTTTTGGTATATCAGCGCACGGGATGAGCTTAATCCTTAAGCCCTCCCAGACCTCCCCTAGGGCCAGTACGCACTTCTCCAAGAAGTTATTGGACTCCTAGTCCTCGCATTTAAGCACCCGGTACCCGCGAACAACCTCCGCGGTCGAAGAAGGGGAGATTACCCTCCGGGTTGGCCATGACAAAGTCAATGACCATCTGAGACAGCCTTGCCTCAAGCTCCCCCCACTCTCCAAGACGGGCTTGCCGCTGTTGGTGGTCGCATCCACTAGCGAAACTTGAAGGTTACTCCGAACCATTCTGAAAAAGTTTTGGCCCCTCTCAGGCTCCGCAGATATAGAGGCGTAATGTTGCTCCTCTTGGAGGTTACTAGGCTTCTCCCATAGACCGGTTCCTCTTGGGGTGCTGGGGGCCTCTTTCAGAGACCGGTTCCTTTTACCGGCGGTGGTCCAGTTTTCGGTTTTCCAAGTACAGCCTGTGCTCGTCCACCACCGCTTGGAAAGTAACACGTCCTCCGCATCTTGGGATGAACTGTACCGTTTTGCCCTATTCCGCTTTATCCTTTCCAGGACAGACAGAACTAGCTGAGACCGCCTTCTCCCAAGTAATTCCTTGGACCGTGCCTGCTAGCTGTTTCCCGCTGCTTCCTAGCAGCGGCCGAAAATTGTTGATTGCGTGGCGGAGTACCGTTGACCCACAGTACTGTTCCCGCCACGTATTGCATCAGTCTCTTGACTTGAAAATAGGAACTCCACATCAGAGGAGTCCCTCTCTCCGGTCTATGTCCGTCAGTTTGCTGTCCCCTGCAGCCGTCCTAGAGTCCATCCTTCTAAAAGTCAGTGACGTCGTTATCGTTACTGTCTTAGTTTATATTGTCGTCCGTTGTGTCTTTGCAAAGCGTTACCAGGTGTCACCACGAGGAGCTCCTCCTACCCGGGGTGGGAGGGTGCTAAGCACCTACGAGTCGACGCTTTGGGGTGGCGCTGGTGTGTGCAAAACGCAACACCCCCATCAGTGACACCCTATCACGTGGTACTTTATACTTAAAAGCAGCTTGGAAACAGATAAAACTAATTAAGTGGACCATTTGTTCTTTCTGTATTTATTCATTAAAAATACGGCCATTGTACACATATCTAATTAATAACGCAATTCAACTCTGCGAATACATATATGTATAAAGAACTCATTACTAGGAAAGTTCCTTTTGAAAAACTTAAGCAAGTGTTTTGTTAAAGCTGAGCTCATTTCATTTCGCAGAAATATGCATAAGCACCTTAAAAAATCTGATTGTTCAACTAATTAAAAAAAACAAACAAGATGTTTTCTGTACTATTCCTGAAATCCAGGACGGAAACTGTAATTCCTGCGTTATGCTGCTATTTTAGCAGAAGACTGCTAACTCTAAATAAAACAGTAATATCAGCCGAATTATAAGAGGCCTTGAGCGGGGTGATCTTAAAATTAACTTGAATCAAATTGGCTAATGGTTGCGTACAATTGACTAAATTTGACTAATCCTTCAAAGAAAAAGTCCTGGAAAATAACCATACAACATATTGGCAGCAAAAACAAGTGAACATTTGGGCATTTTGGGAGAGGAGAGGTTAGGTGGATCAATCTTGAGCTGGTTCATTATTACATTCACAAATAATTTAAAGTCCTCCCAAATCGGATGTAAAGCAATGCACACATCAACTTAAAACACGATGAACGTATTATTTTCGAAGCATTTCTACCTACTCATCAAGCGATTTTGAAAACACACTCAGGTGATACAACTGATGACTTCATTGAAGGTCTGCATTATTTTGATAAGGTTGCAAGTGGTTTGAGAAGTCTACATACTATGATGGAAAATTGGAAAAGGTTGGACAAATAGTGGTGATGGACTTGCAGCAGGCATAATCGAGTGGAATAAGGAACATGACTGGCAACGTAATACATGCATAGGAGAAGTGGAATAAATATTTTGATCCTATCACATCGGCTTTTATGGAAAGAGCTATAGTTTTCCCGACTGGCGGCATACTATTTTGAATAGCAGCAACAACAAATGGTCACACTACATACAAATCTGCAACTATTCCGACTGGCAGCATTTAATAAGTATTATTACCTTAATTTTGGCAACCCTCACGGTTGCTCAACAAGTAGCAGAAATTAAAAAAAAACACAAAAAAATATATTTATATATAAAAATCACATGTCACAATGTTTGTCCGCGAGGGAATGGGGGGTTTACCCCCGTGCGCGTGGTTTCTGATGGGGCCCGCGGCTTAGAGGTATTCAGGCATTTTTTTTTAATTCAGGAGAGTCTTTAATTGTTTCATGTGCAATTTTTAAGCCGAATTTCAAAGCCACGAATATCCGCATTTCGTTTTAATATTATAGTAAAGTGTGAAATATAAAAATTTATATGGGGAAATCCGCCAAACTATGGTTTTTTTTGGAGAAAAAATTTTTTTTTGAAACGTGGTATCACGCAAATATCTTTTTGTTAGGAACATTGAGGGGTAAATTGGAGCTATAGTGCATCGCCGTTACTCGTCTTACATAATGCCTCACAAAGATATAGTCAAAATATCGAGCAAAATATATATAAATTGAGATCGCAATGTTAAATATACATTTATTTCAACACTTCTGTACCGCTTATCGAAATTTTAACAAAATATGGAGATATATGCAGCTGTTAGCTATGCAAAATTTTTTTGATATACGAGACCCGGTTTTGTAGATATCGGTAAAATATAAAACCGAATAACCGCCAAATATTTTTTACTGCAAAGTTTGCAACACATTTATTTTAACACCTTTCTACCGATTCTTTTGAAACTTTCAAAACATATAGATATGTGAACGAAGTATGTTTAGATAAAAAAGTTTTAATACCCGAGATACGGTTTTGGAGATATTGATAAAAATATAAAAACGAAAACCCTTAAATTTGT
Organism: Eurosta solidaginis; assembly: GCA_029619165.1. Taxonomy (NCBI): domain Eukaryota; kingdom Metazoa; phylum Arthropoda; class Insecta; order Diptera; family Tephritidae; genus Eurosta; species Eurosta solidaginis. The sequence goes on along the minus strand of JARSSU010013882.1, from coordinate 14,867 downwards.
TTACTTATTTAAACACTTCTTAACCGATTGTGTTGAAATTTTATCAGGATATTCATATCTGTGTGGGTTATATTTAGGTAAAATTTTGTTGATACCCGAAACCCGATTTTAGAGATATCGGCAAAAATATGAAACCGGGTAACCGTCATATATTTCATACCCGTTTGTTAATTTTTTCTCTACACCACAGTAGTATACCATCAATTGCCTCATCTTGGAATATTCGCTTAAGGAAAGTTATGATATTTGTACAGGGCAAATATACGAAATTTTCGGCAAAAATTGGCAATCGTCAAAAAGTGTAGAAAAAAATTAAATTTTTTTATTTTTTTGAAAACCGAGGTGTTGAATCTCTGAGTGGCCCCCCCATCTTTCCAGTCTTTCCTTGTGGGGAAGAGAATTTCCGTAGTTTGTGTCGAAGCCTTTCCTTGAACATATGTAGTCCGTTTTTGACAAGATTCGGGAGTCGTTAATATTGAGCAGGATACGGCCGTGCCCGTATGTACGCTCCCTCCAAAGACCCAACTCCCGACGCCTTAGGGCCCCTTGAGATGCCGTTTCCTTGATAAAGAGATCTACCGGTGGAACATTGCATTTCACGTTTAAAGCTTCCGAGGGGCACGACCTAATTGCCCCCGTTATCGGTCCGCAGGCAAATCGTTGAACTTTCCCTAGCATGTTAATTATGTATTTCACCTCTACCGCCTTCTACCATACGAGTGCCCCATATGTCAGAATTGGTCGAATAACTGCCTTATACATCCAAGCCATGAGGTCTGGCCTCAGACCTTACTTTTTACCTAGCATTCCTTTGCAGGCATACATAGCCCTGTAGGCTCTTTTGACTCTTTGCTCTGTGTTAAGCCTCCAGTTCAGCTTCGGTGTAAAGAAGATTCCTAGATTTTTGGCCCTATCAGAAAGACTCAACTCCTGCCATCAAGGGTGGGAAGGTTAGAAACTTGGGATTTTCGTCCTAGTGGTGTAGAGCACTTGTTCTGTCTTTCAGTGGTTAACGCTTAGTCCGGCGGTGTCTGCCCAACTGCTCAGCTTCCTCAGGGATCCCCGCATGATCCCACTAGTAACATTGGTCAAATGTAGGCTTTAAAGGTGCGTTCCATCCAGGGTATCACCAGACAGCGAGTTTTTTGTAGCATCGCTTGGAAAATGGCATCCGGCTCTGGGGATTTGTATGGCGAAAAACTGTTGATAGCCCATTCTGTCTTTTTTCCGTTATAAGTCCATTTATTAATCGGAGGGAGGGTATTACCCCTGTATACTCCCTCGCTTCCATTTGGGTGGAACTACAGCATGGAAAGTGCGTTTTTACCAGCAGATCCACTCTTTCAGCGGAGCTCCCTGTCCATGATCCATCTTCTTTCCTCAAGAAGGATGGGCAGAATTTTTCCTTCGAGAGAATTCTCGGACATTCTCTAGTTGACTCAATAAAAGAGCAAAATTCTTTCCAGCATTCCGTCTTTGCCTTCTGAACAGCTTTTTTGTAGCACCTAAGACTATCTTTATACGGTTCCCAGTTTTCCATTTAACCGGCTTAGGTTGAATAGTTTTCGAGTCTCTTTCCTGAGCGTAAAAAGGTTGGCATTTCATCAGGGGGGTATACATTTTACTTAAACTAGTTGGACAAGCTATCCGGAAGGCAGACCCTAAGGCCTCCTACAGTTTGCTACAGTTAGCTTCAAGGTCCTCCACTGATGAAATTTCCTGTGCCGAATGCCTCCCTAGCTTTTTTCCTACCACTTTGACGAACTTTCGCCAATTGGTCCTCTTTGGATTACGATAGGGAATAGGAATTTCTACATTAAGGCAGATACTGAGTAGTATCCTCCTTTGGTCAGAAAACGACTGACTATATGAGACTCTCCAGCAGTCTACCCGAAATTTGCTGTTTCCGCTTAGTAGTGTGACATCTAACACCTCCTCTCACCCGTTGAATGTGTCCATGGTTGGAAATACAAAGTGGGTGTGTTTCCCTGATTGCATATTACTAGGTCAGTACTAACGAAAAAATCGAAAAGTGACCCCTAGTGTTGATTTCCGTACTTCCCCATAGGAGGTTCTGAAATTGGCAACACATCCCAGACTATAATCAATTCAAAAACAGTTTTTACTTTTCGCCTTGAGAAATCTTCAATGGGACTCTCCGTATAATCTGCCTCCTTACACTAATCGGTTAAAACTAATAAATCTTCCTACCCTTGCAAGTCGTAGAGAAATGCTAGGTGTACTATTTATGGCTAGACTTTTAAATGGATAGATTTCAAGGCCACTATTTTGAACGAAGTAAACTTGAATGTTCCATGCTGAGTTTCAAGGCATTATAAACCTGTAATTCTTAAACAACGCAGAAGCAATTTCCAAACTAAACGAACTTTTCTATGTTTGTGTGAAGATTATAACTCTCACTCGAGGATAATTGATGTTTCGGACTCTCTTTTTGCCATAAAAAAAACGGTTCTATCTTCTCTTAATAATAAAAAAAAATATATTTTTACTTTTAATCTATTGTATTTTGTGAATCTATATTTCTCAGCTGATGAGTTTCTCTGTAGCTGAGCTGTTTTAGATCTCGGCGCTTAAGAAGCCACTGCCTCTCAAAGACTCGGTAACAATGTTTACAGATCTCCAGTCCTGCATCAAGGCTCCACCTCCTCCGGTGGCGCGTCCTTGTCGTGCGGCATGTAGCAAGAAGCAATTAGTATGCTGACTCCGCCAGCTGTCTATAGCGAAATCTTTTTCAGATCCGAAGAGCTGTGAGAAGAAACAAGAAAAATATTGTAGTTAGATTTTGCCAAAACCTCCAGGCGCTTGTTAGCATTGTCGACCTCATCCGGCTCGGGGATCTTTTTGGTATATCAGCGGACGGGATGAGCTTAATCCTTAAGCCCTCCCAGACCTCCCCTAGGGCCAGTACGCACTTCTCCAAGAAGTTATTGGACTCCTGGTCCTCGCGTTTAAGTACCCGGTACCCGCGAACAACCTCCGCGGTCGAAGAAGGGGAGATTACCCTCCGGGTTGGCCATGACAAATTCAATGACCACCTGAGACAGCCTTGCCTCTAGCTCCCCCCACTTCTCCAAGACGGGCTTGCCGCTGTTGGTGGTCGCATCCACTAGCGCAACTTGAAGGTTACTCCGAACCATTCCTGAAAAAGTTTTGGCCCCTCTCAGCTCTCCGGCAGATATTGAGGCGTAATTTTGCTCCTCTTGGAGGTACTAGGGGCTTCTTCAATAGACCGGTTCCTCTTTGAGGTGCTGGGGGCCTCTTCCAGAGACCGGTTCTTTTTACCGGCGGTGGTCCTGTTTTCGGTTTCCAAGTACGGCCCGTGCTCGTCCACCACCGCTTAAAAAGTAACACGGTCCTCCGCATTCTTGGGATGGACTGTACCGTTTGCCCTATTCTGCTCTATCCTTTCCAGGACAGACAGAACTAGCTGATACCGCCTTCTCCCAAGTAATGGCTTGGACCGTTCCTTGCTAGCTGTTTCCCGCTGCTTCCTAGCAGCGGTTGAAAATTGTTGATTGCGTGGCAGAGTACCGTTGCCCACAGTACTGTTCCCGCCACGTGTTGCGTCATTCTCTTGACTTGAAAATAGGAAACTCCACATCAGAGGAGTCCCTCTCTCCAAGTCTATGTCCGTCAGTTTTGCTGACCCCTACACCCGTCCTAGAGTCCATCCTTCTTAAAGTCAGTGACGTCGTTGTCATTACTGTCTTCGTTATATTGTCGTCCGTGTCTTTGTTATCTTTTTTAGGTTTGTCATAATTTTTTTGTAAAAAGTTCATATTTTGGTCCCAAGCGTATGCACGGAAAGGGTTGGTCACTCGTCCGCAGAGCCGGCATGTGTAGAGAAGGCACTTATACCTCCGACCTTGCGCGGGTATCGGAGGGGACCGTTCGAGACCAGATACTCAATAACCACGCGCTGGCCATTCAGCCCTCGGCACGGGTACCTCGCCGCTCGAATTCGCCGCCGAAGCGTTACCAGGTGTCACCACGAGGAGGCTCCCCCCTACCCCGGGGGAGGGTGCTAAGCACCTACGAGTCGACGCTTTGGGGTGGCGCTGGTGTGTGCAAAACGCAACACCATCAGTGACACCCTATCACGTGGTACTTTATACTTAAAAGCAGCTTGGAAACAGATAAAACTAATTAAGTGGACCATTTGTTCTTTCTGTATTTATTCATTAAAAATACGGCCATTGTACACATATCTAATTAATAACACAATTCAACTCTGCGAATACATATATGTATAAAGAACTCATTACTAGGAAAGTTCCTTTTGAAAAAACTGAAGCAAGTGTTTTGTTAAAGCTGAGCTCATTTCATTTCGCAGAAATATGCATAAGCACCTTAAAAAATCTGATTGTTCAACTAATTAAAAAAAACAAACAAGATGTTTTCTGTACTATTCCTGAAATCCAGGAACGGAAACTGTTATTCCTGCGTTATGCTGCTATTTTAGCAGAAGACTGCTAACTCTAAATAAAACAGTAATATCAGCCGAATTCTAAGAGGCATTTAGCCGGGGTGATCTTAAAATTAACTTGAATCAAATTGGCGAATGGTTGCATACAATTGACTAAATTTGACTAACCCTTCAAAGAAAAAGTCCTGGAAAATAACCATACAACATATTGGCAGCAAAAAAAAGTGAACATTTGGGACATTTTGGGAGAGGAGAGATTAGGTGGATCAATCTTGAGCTGGTTCATTATTACATTCACAAATAATTTAAAGTCCTACCAAATCGGATGTAAAGAAATGCACACATCAACTTAAAACACGATGAACGTATTGAATTGTAACGAATTTACTGCAATTCCCATTATTTGCAATCTTCTGCCAACGTTCGTATCGCTAAACTGTTGAATAAATAACTCCAATATTGAATAATGGAAAAATGGCCTTTATTAAAGTACTTCACAATAACACTTATACTTTGCAACGAATAGCTTGCTTAATAAACCAAACTGATTGATAGCTCAAATGAAACTGATTTCTCGCCTCTACTGTCGCGCCTTTTATACATTTTTGATTTCTCATTGCATACTTCTAGGCTTTTCCATTCCAGAACTTACTAGTTAGTTATCAGCTACAAAATCGCCAGCCAAAACTACGTTTATAACTTCTCATTTGAGTAATACTTGCACAAATTATTGCCCTCTCTTGTGAGCAATTCAGATAAGATATGTGCATGTGTTTGTGCATTGTGTTAGCTAACCCCAAAATGGTTAACTCGATTTGCTCACCTGCAATTATTGCTCGTGGTCTCGGAGGGCGCCGCCTCCACACCGCGGTTGTTTTCCCCAGAATTTTCCGCAGGATCTTAGCGTGGCGGTCGCTTCTCGCCACGATCCGTTTTAATGAAAAACACCTAATTTTGTTTTCAATGTATAAGCACTTTTATTAATTTAATTTTTACTTATTTACGCTGGACAACACGTCCGGTCACTTTCGTTGCAAAAATGTATCTTGTCTCTATAACATTTTTCTGTCAGAGACGTGGGCTGCAGCAGCATTTGACATGCGTATTGCCAACTGCCCGCGCCTGTCAAATGCAACTAAAGCTCCACGCACATAGCTTATGTTATATAACGAATGTGAGAGTTTACTTTATCCTTACATCATCCTTCCTTGAAAAAAAAGAAGAATTTGGCAATTCGGCCGATTGCAATTGCCACATTCTTCGTTAATACATACTATAAAAACTGATTCGAATGAACGAAAATTAGGGTGTACCTTCCTTTGTAATTCGTTCGTTCGGAGCAATTCTGTAACTATTTAAAATATGTTAATTAAAATTGTGGTATTTTGAATCTTTGTTTGTACAATATTTACATTTTATATATTCAACTTAAGGTTTTTTTTTGTTTATAAAATATTAATTTGTTGCTTGTACTATACTATGAATAATTTCAAATTACATTTTTTCGTTTTGATATACAAAATTTTGTGTCTATATATATTCTTGTTTTGTTTTTATATATATATTTTTTTTTGTTGCCTTCGTGGCTATTTAAAAATGACGAGTATGAAATTAGTTCTAAAAATTTTGGATTTTGTTCAATCAAGGTATTACGATAATGTTAATTTACTTTGCTAAGGCGGTTTTTTATGTACCACTTTTTCTTTGTTTTTAATTTCATCGAAAATAGTTACATTAGGTTCGTTATTTTAGTTATTGTAAACGGACCTTGATAATTATTTTCGTGTTTATGATGTGGTTCTTTCTGTAAAAGTACTTTATCTCCGATTTTTACAACTAAAGGACGTGCCGTTTTATCATAACGTTTTTAGTTTGTAACTTATTTTTATACTCAGTTGAGCAGAGCTCACAGAGTATATTAACTTTGATTGGATAACGGTTGGTTGTACAGGCATAAAGGAGTCGAGATAGATATACACTTCCATATATCAAAATCATCAGGATCGAAAAAAATTTTGATTGAGCCATGTCCGCCCGTCCGTCCGTCCGTCTGTCAGTCTTTCCGTTAACACGATAACTTGAGTAAATTTTGAGGTATCTTGATAAAATTTGGTACGTAGGTTCCTGAGCACTCATCTCAGATCGCTGTTTAAAATGAACAATATCGGACCTTAACCACGCCCACTTTTTCGATATCGAAAATTTCGAAAAACCGAAAAAGTGCGATAATTCATTACCAAAGACGGATAAAGCGATGAAACCTGGTAAGTGGGTTGAACTTATGACGCAGAATAGAAAATAATTAAAATTTTGGACAACGGGTGTGGCGCCGCCCACTTTTAAAAGAAGGTAATTTAGAAGTTTTGCAAGCTGTAATTTGGCAGTCGTTGAAGATATCATGATGAAATTTGGCAGGAACGTTACTCCTGTTACTAAATGTTTGCTTAATAAAAATTAGCAAATCGGAGAACGACCACGCCCACTTTAAAAAAAAATTTTTTTTAAAGTCAAATTTTAACAAAAAATTTAATAAATTTACAGTATATAAGTAAATTATGTCAATATTCAACTCCAGTAATGATATGGTGCAACAAAATACAAAAATAAAGGAAAATTTCAAAATGGGCGTGGCTCCTTCCTTTTTCATTTAATTTGTCTAGGATACCTTTACGGCCATAAGCCGAACAAAAATTTACCAATCCTTGTGAAATTTGGTAGGGGCTTAGATTCTGGGCCGGTAACTGTTTTCTGTGAAAAAGGACGAAATCGGTTGAAGCCACGCCCAGTTTTTATACACAGTCGACCGTCTGTCCTTCCGCTCGGCCGTTAACACGATAACTTGAGCAAAAATCGATATATCTTTACTAAACTCAGTTCACGTACTTATCTGAACTCACTTTGTATTGGTATAAAAAACGCGAAATCCGACTAGGCACGCCCACTTTTTCGTATCGAAAATTACCGAAAACGAAAAAAATGCCATAATTCTATACCAAATGCGAAAAAGGGATGAAACATGGTATTTGGATTGGTTTATTGACGCAAAATATAACTTTAGAAAAAAACTTTGTAAAATGGGTGTGACACCTACCATATTAAGTAGAATGAAATGAAAAAGTTCTGCAGGGCGAAATAAAAAACCCTTGAAATCTTGGCACGAATACTGTTTGTGGTATTATATATATAAATAAATTAGCAGTATCCAACAGATGATGTTCTGGGTCACCCTGGTCCACATTTTGTTCGATATCTGGAAAACGCCTTCACATATACAACTACCACCACTCCCTTTTAAAAAGCCTCATTAAAACCTTTAATTTGATACCCATATCGTACAAACATATTCTAGATTCACCCCAGGTCCACCTTTATGGCGATATCTCGAAAAGGCGACCACCTATAGAACTAAACCCCACGCCCTTTTGAAATACTCATTAGCACCTTTCGTTTGATACCCATATTGTACAAACGCATTCTAGAGTCACCCCTAGTCCACCTTTATGGCGATATCTCGAAACGGCGCCACATATGGAACTAAGGATCACTCCCTTTTAAAATGCTCATTAACAACTTTCAAACACCTTTCGTTTGATACCCATATTGTACAAACGCATTCTAGGGTCACCCCTGGTCCACCTTTATGCCGATATCTCGAAAAGGCGGCCACCTATTCAACTACCACCACTCCTTTTAAAAACCTCATTAATACCTTAATTTGATACCGATATCGTACAAACACATTCTAGAGTCACCCCTGGTCCACCTTTATGGCGATATCTCGAAAAGGCGTCCCACCTATAGAACTAAGCACACTCCCTTTTAAAATACTAATAACACCTTTCGTTTGATACCCACATTGTACAAAACGCATTCTAGATTCACCATTGGTCCACCCTTATGCCGAATATCTCGAAAAGGCGACCACCTATACAACTACCACCAATCCCTTTTAAAACTCTCATTAATACCTTTAATTGATACCCATATCGTACAAACACATTCTAGAGTCACCCCTGGTCCACCTTTATGGCGATATCTCGAAAAGGCGTCCCCCTATAGAAATAAGCCCCACGCCCTTTTAAAATACTGATTAACATCTTTCGTTTGATACCCATATTGTACAAACGCATTCTAGAGTCACCCCCGGTCCACCTTTATGCCGATATCTCGAAAAGACGACCACCTATACAACTACCGCCACTCCCTTTTAAGACCCTCATTAGTACCTTTAATTTGATACCCATATCGTACAAACACATCCTAGAGTCACCCCTGGTCCACCTTTATGGCGATATCTCGAAAAGGTGTCCACCTATAGAACTAAGACCCACGCCCTTTCAAAATACTCATTAACACCATTCGTTTGATACCCATATTGTACAAACGCATTCTAGAGTCACCCCTGGTCCACCTTTATGCCGATATCTCGAAAAGGCGACCACCTATACAACTACCACCACTCCCTTTTAAAACCCTCATTAATACCTTTAATTTGATACCCATATCGTACAAACACATTCTAGAGTCACCCCTGGTCCACCTTAATGGCGATATCTCGAAAAGGGGTCCACCTATAGAACTAAACCCCACGCCCTTTGAAATACTCATTAACAACTTTCGTTTGATACCCATATTTTACAAAACACATTCTAGAGTCACCCCTGGTCCCACCTTTATGGCGATATCTAGAAAAGGCGTCCATAGAACTAAGGCCTACTCCCTTTTAAAATGTTCATTAACCCCTTTCATTTGATACCCATATCGTACAAAACAAAGTCTAGGGTCAGCCCTGGTCCACCTTTATGGCGATATCTCGAAACGGCGTCCACCTATGGAACTAAGGATCACTCCCTTTTAAAATACTCATTAACACCTTTCGTTTGATACCCATATCGTACAAACAAATTCTAGAGTCAACCCTGATCTACCTTTATGGCGATATCCCTAAATGGCGTCCACCTATAGAACTATGGCCCACTCCCTCATAAAATAATCTTTAATACCTTTCATTTGATACACATGTCATACAAACACATTCCAGGATTACCCTCGGTTCATTTTCCTACATAGTTATTTTCCCTTATGTTGTCCACCATAGCTCTCAACTGAGTATGTAGTGTTCGGTTACACCCGAACTTAACCTTCCTTACTTGTTATTAAATAGGTTTTGTGCCATTTTGTGCGTTTTCTGCATGCTAAACTTAACTTCCTTGGCATAGTTTTCGACGTTATAGATTGGGTCAATTTTTTCTTTTGTTAATTCATTAGGCAAAGTTGCCTTTTTCCCAAAGACCAACTCGAAAGGCGAAAATTGATTGTCGAAAACTGTGCTACTCGTAGTATTGTGTAGGAAAGTAAAGTATTTTAAATAAACATCCCAATCAGAAAAAGTATCTTTTAAATATGCACGTAAGTATTCATTAAAAACTCTATGATTACGTTCAATCGTGCCAACAGTTTCGTGATGGTATGCAGTTGAAAAATTATGTTCAATATTTAGAAGTTTAGTTAATTCTTCAAATAATTCATTTTTAAATTCAGTACCTAAATCTGATTTTATGGCATTCATTGTGCCGTATGTTAAAATGAATCCTTCAAAAATTGCTGAAGCGATTGTTTTTGCCGATTTGTCTGGCACAGCGACTGTTACCAGGTATTTAGTCATGTCGCAAATCATGGTAAGTGCGAACTTGTTACCATATTTGGACTCAGGTAGGGGTCCTATTGTGTCAATTACTAGTATATCAAATGGTTTACAAGGAGTTGGTGTTAAAACAAGTTTTTCTTTTGTTTTAGGTTTAACCTTGTTTAAAAGACAATCTTTACAATTTTTGATATATTTCGATATATCACGAGTCATGTTCTTCCAATAAAATTTTGTTCGTAGTTTTGCGTAAAGTCTTTTCATTCCGCAATGTCCACCAGAAATGGGATCATTATGGTAAATTTTCATTAGTTTTAATTTTGTATCTTCATCTGTTACTGTCTCCACTGGATCTGTTAAAATAATTTCTAATGATTTTAAAATTTTATTTCCAATATTTTTGAAATTTGTAATAGTATAATGTTCGAACAAAATATCGTTTTTAGGCCATTCAATCTGCTTAATTTTGCGTTTGCCGGCTTCTGATTCAAGCCTCGAAAGTAATTTCTCTAAAGTCATTATTTCGTTAACAAGCTCAAAACTAAGTAACTCGAGTTTCTTATGTTTAATATGCGCAAAAATTCTTAAACTTGTTGTTTTATTATTTTTATCGTACGTAATTGCAGATCTTATCGTGGAATTTTTTGAAAAATTAAATGAAAATTTGTCGTAGACATGTAAAGTAAGTTGTTTTTCGTCGTTTTTGTCTGTTTTCCTAGTAAAGTTTTTGTCGTTTGCCTTTTTTGTCATTGCCCTTGTCTGTACTGCCAAAATTTGTTTGTTAGCTTCTTTAATCTCATCGATTGTGATGCGCGATAGTGCATCAGCACAAACGTTTGATTTACCCTTTATATATACAATAGTAAAGTTATATTCAGATAGTTCCAGTCTTATTCTTGAAAGTTTTGAAGATGGGTCTTTCATGTTGAATAAGTATACTAGAGGTCTATGGTCTGATTTTACAATGAAATGGGTACCATACACATATGGTCGAAATTGCTTTATTGCGAAATAAATAGCTAAGAGTTCCAACTCTATAATTGGTTTTTTCTGCTCTGCTTTATTAAATGCTTTAGAAGCGAAACAAATTGGTAAATCACTACCTTGCTGTTCTTGACTTAAAATAGCGCCACATCCAGTTGTGGAAGCATCAACGGTAATAATGAATTGTTTAGTAAAATCTGGATATTGAAGTAATTTTGGTGAAAGTAACGCTGCTTTCAAAGATAAAAATGCTCTTTCGCACTCAACATCCCATACGAAATTCAACTCTTTTTCTGCTTAATCGATTTAGAGGCGCTGCCAGAGACGCAAAATTAGGTATAAACCGTCTGTAATAGTTTGCAAACGCGACGAATCGTCGTACCGCGTCTTTGTCAGTCGGTTTTGTATACTTTTTAATTGCGTTTATTTTGGAGTCGTCTGGCAACAAACCTTTGGCTGAACATTTGTGACCTAAAAATGTAACTTCTGGTCGTAAAAAGTTGCATTTATTTGGGTTAAGTTTGAGATTGAAAGACCTACAAGTATCGAAAAACTTTTGAAAGATTTTTAATGTGGTGTGCTTCACTACAACCTATGACGATAATATCGTCGACGTACAAAAATGCGACGTTGGGTGGTATACCCGAAAAAGCTATTGTCATCATTCGTGAGAATGAATTTGGTGCTATATTTAAACCGAATGGAAGCACTTTCCATCTAAATGCACCTCGGTCAGTGCTGAAAGAAGTAATGTCACGTGAGTCAGGATGCAAGGGGATTTGATGAAATCCTGAAAAAAGATCTAATGTGGAAAAATACTTTGCTCTACCGAGATTGTCTAAAATATCGTCAACTCTAGCTAGTGGAAATTTATCAGCAATGAGTTTTTTGTTTACTGCGCGAAAATCTACGCACATACGATAAGCTTTTTGACCATTAGTATCTTTCTTTGGGACTACAATCAAAGGACTATTGTAATTCGAATAACTGGGTTCAATCAAATCGTTGTCTAACAATTTATTTACTTGGCGATTTATTTCTTCGCGTTGAGAGTATGGCAATCGATAGTTTTTAACATATACCGGCTCGTTGTCTGTCAATCTTAATTTTTGCTCGTAGAAGTTGTTTAAAGTCATTTTGTCCGTGTCAAGAGCGAAAATGTCGGCATAATCAATGCAAAGGTCAATTAATTTACTATGAGCATGTTGAGGTATTTGATTTTTTAAAATTGAAGTCAGTTTTTTCGTACGTTTGTCTTCTGTTTCTGTCTTGTTAATTGTATAAACATTATAATTTGAAAGTTTTTCTGTCCGAATACTTTTCTTTTCACATACTTTACATCATCCGTGGTGTTTATGACTTTAATTATTGGGTTACTGGAATTAACAATGCACCTAGCTGTGAAAACACCTTTTTCAATTTCCTGCGAGTCCACGAAAAGTGGCTCGGGTGAATCTCCTAAATCAAAAAGTCTGAATATTTCACATCTTGGGAGGAATGATACAACTGTCGCTTTCTGTTCCGTGTAGGATTGGTATCGCGACTTTTTCATTACCTACCCAAAAGGAAATACTATTTCTTTCATAATTAATAATGCATTTGTTAATTTTCAGAAAATCTTTACCCAGTATGCCATCGGATGGAATATTAAAGTCTTCATTTACTACATGTAAAGTATGTTTAATAGAAAAGTTTGAAAAATTTAAATTTGCTGTAATTTTACCTAAAGTAGAAACTGAATTAGAAGTGACACCGGTAATGTTAATAATGTCGTTTGTATTTAAGGAAATATTACTGTCTAACATGATATTTTTATTAAAGAAATGTCTGCTTGAGTGTCTACTAGGAAAGAACAAAATTTTTGTGACTCGTTAAGTTGTAATTCTATGAAATCTGAGTAATTTAAATTTAAACAATAGATGCCTATTGGTGAGGGAAAGTTCGCTTACTCGCTTAGTTCGTCCTCCCCCAGTGTTCGCTCCTGAGGGGCACTCGCGTTTAAAGCGCGAACGTTTGCGTTTCTACCTCTACCGTTGGACGATCTGAATTGTTACCTCTATTGTTACTATTGTTTGAATTAGGATTTGTATTTGAACGCGTATTATTATTGTTATTATTCTGGTATCTATTTCCGTTATAATTCCTATATCTTTGATTATTGTTGCCGTTATAGTTACTATTGTATGAAAATGAACTATTATTTTCTATAACCAGTATAGCCGCGGTTTGGGTAAAAACCTCGATAACTACCACGTGAATTTCTGAATGTGTTGTTACCACGTGATCGAAAAGCTAGAAACCTGACGTTCAGTTACTTCGTTGTTTTGTTCTACAATTAATTTCGCTACTACGTCTTTCGGATCAGTAAATGCCGTTGAGGCTAAAATGGTTTTTGACTAAATTGGATTTTGCGTTTAAACGACACACGTTAACAGTTTGTTCGACTGCCATTTCATGAGCTTTCGCTTGAGTGATCCCTTCAATAATAAGAGACCGCTCAAGTGAGTCAGCTAAATCTTCAACTTTTTTGGCAAAATCTGTATAATTGTTACCGTTAACGTGCAACGCTGCAATTCTCCCTGCTACAACTTTCGAGTTGTCCGGTTTGATCCTACTACGTAGAGCTGTTTTAATTTCATTAACTGAATTTACTTGTCTTGGTATTGCTTCACGGGCTTTACCCTCTAGTTTTGATTTTAAGAACGCTATAAAAGTATCAGTTAAATCTGCAGTAGCGAATTGTTCAAGTAATGCAATTTTGTCTATAAAAGAATCAAGTGCAAGAGGATCACCACTGTAGTTTTCTCTAATAGAATTAGCACATGTGTTAATGAAAATTCTCTTTTCCTCAGGTGTTGCCATGATTTGATCGTTAAGATCTGGAGCTGAATTAGCAGAAGGTGAGGCCACGTTTGTACTATTTGGATCGTTAAGATCTTGGTTTAGTTAGTAGAAGGGTTAACTAAGGTTGTACTATTTGAGTCGTTAAGCTCTGATTTTAAATAGAAAAGTTGAAGTTAATTTGCACTATTTGAATCGTTAAGATTTGAAGCTAAATTAGAAGTTAAATTTTTACTGGAAGAATCTTCGAAGCCTGGAAAATCTGTTGACAAAGAAAATCTATTTTCCTGGTTTGTGACTTCTTCGGTCGAGATGAAGCTAAACTTTCGTAGCTTGAGGCTGAATTATCGGAATCGGATTCTGAGTCTGAATTTTTTGCACTTGCTTACCACTTCTAAGGTACATATGTAGTTATCAGAATAGCACAAAATAATTCAGTTCAAACTATGAAATTAATGAAGTACTTATTTGAATGTCTGAATTCTTTGAAGCTGAAATGTTGAGGAAAAAGAAAAATAAATTTTGTATAAGAGAACTGATTTGCAGGTGAATAGTCACTAAAGAAGTATTTAACAATTTATTGGAAGAATTAATTAAAACTGCAGTAAACTTGTATGAAAAATCTATAAAAAGTAATTGATTTTAAAATGGCTCAAAGTATGTAAGTATTAATTGGTAAAAATCTCAAAATTGTGGTAAACTGTTCAAAAATCCATTTATATTCACGCTTTGTTAAAAAAAATCGTATTTTTTCACGGACGCACCGCTTTATATAAAAAAAATCTCACTTGGCTTTTCACGGAACCACCGTTTATATCAAAAACAAATTTTAATTGGTTTTTAACGGGACCACCGCATGTATCAAAAAAATTTTAATTGGTTTTTAACGGAACCACCGCATATTTCAAAAATTTACTTGGTTTTTAACGGAACCACCGCATATGTCAAAAA